>CM032330.1:49957933-50110433 GCA_019022515.1 Quercus aquifolioides | reverse complement strand
CGCTGCCTTTGCAGAAATGGTCAACTAATATTCCTAGCTTAAAATTAAAGATTGATAATTTTTAGGCTAAAGTGAGAACTATATTCTTAAAGTTTAGAGATATTTTGGATTTGACCTCTTAAAAATTCAAAACTTTAATTTTATCATATATTTTTTAGAGAGTTTCAACCTATGATGTTTACTCATGATAATAGCTCTTTATCATCAGACCAAGACACCAATCAGTTTTTGATGTAGAGGGGAATTAAACCCAAGATCTCTTATTTAACCATTAAAAACTTTACCAGTTGAGCTAATTAGAACCCACAATTTTACCCATTAAAGTTATATATCGTTTGCATTAGTAGCCCCTATTAGTAAAATTGCCTACGTGACCTTTAAATGACATGTCGGCAGTCCAAACACGTTCCAGCCATTTGACTTGTAAAGTTTTACCACATTAGCTAGTGCAAAATGTCAATTGTGAACCCGAAGCAATAATTGGAAAAATGCCCTCCAACACTCTCATCCTCTTCATTAATCTTTTCCTGCAACATCATACAAAAATGTCCCACGTTTTTCTTCTCCAATGAAAGAAAAGAACAATTTTTCATTGAAGTGATTGACCAACATCATAAGCACCAAATCACCTTTGAGTTTCAGAGAAGCCTTCAAAGTTATCAATGTTATCGTCTACTGTTTTAGTTTCTTCGACACCTTCAATGGTGATGGGAATCCATATCCTGAGTAAAACCCAGTGACTGAGCAACTGATCTAAAGCTTTGGGCTCTTTGATTTGGAACTCAAATCTTTTCGATATGAAGAGCTCCATGAGAGCCTTTGTTTCTTTGATTTTCTAGGGTTTGTTAATATTTGTGAAGAAAAGTTCTGGAATTTGACCATTTTTTTACTGATTCCCACAATTATAGTCTTGAATTAAAAAATTTGTTCACTACCTTCGTTCGAAAATCGTAAAAAGAAAAATGTAAATTTTTTTTTTTGAGAAACAAACACACAAGAGAGAGGAAAAAAAGTTCTAACACAAAGACGCATCACAAACTCCACTTAAAAGCCATGGTAACTTTTAAGAGAGTATAAGACAAGTGTTTACATGTCAGATGGCTGGAATGTGTCTAGGCTGCCAACCTATCATTTAACGGCCACATAAGCTGTAGATACAAAAACCATATAACTTTAAGGGAATAAAATATAAATTCTAAAACTTTAATGTATAAAATTCAAAATTTCCCAAACTTTAGGGTTCTAGTTTGCATTTAGCCTCATTTTTATTCTTACTTTGTAATCTTACATAAACTAATGAAGTTATTTAGATAAGTAAGGTAGGAGACATGTGTAGGAGACGTGGTAGGGTTTTCTTAATCACAAATAAAATCATACTTGCCGGCTGTCTACAGTAGCAATTGCACACAATTCAAACCCCTAAAATATATATATTCAATTTTTTGGTAAATAAAAACAACCAATACTGATGAGCTAGTGCCTACTGCCTACTATATTAATCGGATGAACATGTAATCTAATCCTTGTTTAACTTAATATAACTCTTAATTCCACAAAACCTCATTATATGCCGGAAGACAAGAGATCCGGCTTCAAGTCCATCCTACATTAAAACATAATTTTTCAGTTTGGCGTCAATACTGATTTGACATAAGCTTACTTTGAATATGACATTGACGAAAAATCACCAGATCCAAGACCAATTTATAGTGATAAAAAATTTTAAAGGCTAAAGTTGGAAAGTAGATAATATAAATGTATGTTGCCAGTATTTGTAATTTAAAAAGAAAAAAAGAAATATATAAGAATGGATCACATGATGTTAGGGCGGGCCATTCCATACACCATAAATTAATAAATGGCCGGGACCGACGGTAATGTTAATATATAAGATGGGCTGATGAGGTTAGTGTGAGTGTTGCATACAAATTAGTGGCCAGAATGTGAATTTAGGAAAATAAAATTTATAACTAACATTCATATGTCTATATAAAACTGTAGACAGAATTAACTCAAACTAAGAGAAGTCGTTACGTGCAATATTACTCTTACAAGTTACATGAAGGAATAAGGTAAATGTGTTATGTGCGCGCCCAAAAATGAAGCCAGTTGGGCTGGGCCTCACTCGGACTCACAACTTACTTGTATAATGGGTTTGAATTTCCTACACTGGGTCGTTCTTTATACTGAGACTCAATAAGATCACTTTTCTCTTTTCAGGGATCTGAATCACCTTGTTCTCACTCTGCTCCCTATCTATCTCCCATCTTTTACAGTAAATTTTTCAACCCCAATCTTCCCCAAACTTCTCATATTTATAGTCCAAAATCAGTGGAGAGGTCATGATCACTTCCCAGTTTAGTGCAACAAGCGGTCCAGTATTATCGACCATAAGTGGGTGGTTAAGTGGGAGTGGGAAGTGGTGAGAATGGCGTTGGAACTTGTTTCCCACTTCCACAACTATTCTCTGCAGCGGCACCTCCTAAGGCACGGCTGAGCATGCAAAGGATGGGGCGTTTTGAACGTCGCTCCTTCATCATTGCTCGGGACAGTATTGCAGAGAAATGATGAAGTGGCAAGGTTTGGGCCCGCAGCCTGTGTGGCTTCGGGATGGGCCGCTAAGTAGAAAAAGATTTGCTTTATGGGCCATACACCCAGGCCAGGGTCCAAGGCCCAAATGGGCACCGGTGCGGGGGCCGTACATGTTACATGAAATTTAATCAAGTAGCAATGGATATGTGGGAAGTTCTCGTTAATTCGAGCATTTTTTTTTTCATGAAATTGGTGATATTAATTCTAATAACAATGGCAATAAAATTACAAACCCTAGCAAAAAAAAATATATATATATATAAAATATAACCTTTGTATTTTATTAGAATTATTGATAAGATGGAGATTGAGAGAGAAAATGGAAAAGAGATTAACGTGGCTTGGTCTAACAGTTATCTCCATAGCAAAAGGTCTTGAATAGTTACATCTTTATCGTATGAACTAAGTGGTACAAACCTACAATAAACCTCAATTTAGGGTATATATAAAAAATAACCCTAGGTTAATCCCAGACCAACCCTAGACTTGTAGTACCTTTACTACAAATAGGATTAGGAGTGGGCTCTTGAGTCATAATATCTTCAACTTCTTGAGTCATAATAGGAGTGGGAAACTTGACTTTGCAATGTAAGTAGAGTAGATGAAGGCCAAAATGGCAAAATACCCATTTCTCACAAACTTTCCAACAAAATGCCCCTTATTTGAAACTATTTAGGGATATACCCCTGTTTTGAAACTCGATTTTCTAAAAATCGAGTTTCAAATGTAAAACTCGATTTTTGGACAATCGAGTTATAGCAAAATTGAACTTAGAATTTATTTATTTATTTTTTTTTTTCTGGAACTCGAGTTCCATTCAAAGAACTCGAGTTCATGGAACTCGAGTTTCAATTGAATATTTTCAAGGAACTCGAGTTCCACAATTTTTTTTTATTTATTTTTTATTTTTTTATTTTTTTATTTTTTTTTTAAGTTTCGGTTCGCTATAACTCGATTGGCTAAAAATCTAGTTTTAAATTGAAACTCGATTTTTAGAAAATCGAGTTTCAAAACAGAGACATTTTTCTAAATAGTTTCAGACAAATGGCATTTTGCTGAAAAATTTTGATGAAATGGACAAATGCCCATTTTGGCCGGTAGATAAATGGATTGTGCAAATGATTGAGCTAGATGTGGAATTGAATGTGTGCGCGGGATAGATGTTTGCGATAGTCGATGATGGACAATGACAATGGTTGACATTGATTGTCGAAAAATGCATAGGCTGATGAAAGTGGGGGTGGTTGAAAAATGCTTGTATCAACACATTGACAGTCAATAGTGACTGCATTGGTTGTGGGCATCGTCACCAACCACTATTCAGCATGTAGGCGATAAAACTATTTTGATGTATTGTAATTTTTAGTTAGGGGTTTTTCGTGATTACAACCTTAGGGAAGGTCAAATTTTGGTTATGATACTATGTTAGAAAATATGGAACATAATATTGATATTATGTTAGAATTGTTGTTTGGATTGAGATTGAGATTGAGATTGAGATTGAGAGAGAAAAAACAGAAAGCAAAAAAATGAGAATTAATCTTGTTCAACGGGACAACCTACGTCTATAGTGAAAACACTGAAAATTACTTAACAATTACTTCTTTACTATATGAACTATTTCACATTTGTTACAATAAATGGTGTACTAATTATAAGATTGTAATTCTTAGAGTGTACTCATGATTATGATCTACTTTGCTTACTTTACAAGTTCTTAGACTTCCAATAAATTTAGACTTTTCGAGTCATGATATCTCCAACAAACTCTAAGAAAAGCGATCTAATTTTGCTAATGATTAGAAACAACAGTGCTCTTTCTTCATTGCGTGAGGAATGTAGAAGGCAATATGGTTTGGAAGCGAAAAACGGTTGACCGACAAATGATGAGACGTTCCATTATGGCCTATAGTCACTCTTATTTGGCCGGCTATAAAAAAAAAGCACTGTGCATGTTCTCGCGATAGAACCTAACTTCAACATATTTCATAAACAAAAACATGAGCCTTATTATTGTAGTATTTTTCCAAGAAAGAATGTGGAGAGGAGGTGATGCACATGGAAATTGTGGTACTCCGAGATCAGTTTAAAGCTTTGCCTATCACTTACTGATGGGACTGACGAAATCAAGCATAGACGAGACAAAGTGTGATGACGAGATCATCCCTTAATGACGAGTATCCATATTACTGACGAGTATTTACTTGACTGACGAGGGTAAACATCTCATTAAAGGCTGCCAGTAAGCTCCTCGGACGGTTACAAAAGCCAGCTATACAGACCGTTGGAGGAAGTTAAAGCCACATTATGAGGCCATTGAAGCCACCATAACTACCTCAAACGGCTAGAAGCTGAACCAACACATATATATATAGCCCCCACACTGCCAAGGAGTAGGGACATTTTTTCATATACACACTAAGAGATTATTCTTTCTATTATCTTTACATTGCTTACTCTCTAAATAGCAATTGATACTGACTTTGGCATCGGAGACTTTGTGGCAGGCACCACACCGGTGACCATCCTTGGGAACACACTACTCTGCAGACCGAAGTCTATTCTAGTCTGTATATTTTGACTGACGAATTTACGTTTCATCAGTTTGGCGCCGTCTGTGGGGAACGACATTTTCGTGTTCGATCTCGAAGATATAGTTTCCACTCAGCAATCACTATCAGATGGAGTCCAATCAAGATTCCACATCCTTGGCTCAGCAAGTTCAGGCTCTTGCAGCCACTGTAGAAGAGCTGACCAAGCAGAATCAGGAAATGAAGTTACGACTTCAGCAAGAGGAGAATCGATCTAAAGAAAACCGAGACGACGAGGGAGATAGCCACAGAAGAAGTGACCATCAAAGGCCCGCCACTCCAACCGAGCACAACTCAAATCTTCTTCAAGAGATGAGAAGGGAGATGGACGAACTTAGGACTGCCATCAGGGAGAAAACAGAGAGAAGCGTAGATCGACTGGTAAGGGCGACGGATTCGCCATTCACTCCAGCAGTCCTTGATTGTCCGGTACCGTCAAAGTTCCGGTTGCCCCAGCTCGAACCATTCGATGGCTTAAAGGACCCTCAGGATCATCTTAACACCTTCAAGACGACCCTAGGGCTCCAGCAGCCTCCAGATGAAATATTGTGCCGTTCTTTCCCGACTACCCTCAAAGGGGCTGCAAGGGAGTGGTTCACGAAGTTGCCAACGTCGTCAATCGACAATTTCGAGCAATTAAGCAATGCCTTCCTACGTCACTTTATTGGAGGACAACGTCCTAAGAGAACCGCGTACCATTTACTTACCATCAGGTAAGGAGAAAAGGAAACTCTAAGGTCATACGTGAAACGCTTTACCCGTGAGACGCTAGAGGTAGACGAAGCAGATGACAAAGTACAACTGACGACCTTTAAGGCAGGGCTGAGGTCCAGAGATCTCGTTGCATCACTCGCAAAGAATCCCCCAAGAACGATGGCCGAGATGCTCATTAAGGCACAAAAATACATGAACGCTGAAGACGCATTAGCAGCCATCAAGGATTCAGGAAGGCCAGGGGACAAAGAAAGGAAAGATGACGATCGTAGGGGGCAAAAGAGGGAGCGCCCAAACCGTCGAGCCAGTGACGGAATCAGGAGAAAAGATGACAAGGGATCACAAATGGTAAAATTTACCCCTCTTGTTATGCCTATTGATAAAATTTTAATGCAGATTAAGGACGACAATTACCTTAAATGGCCGCGACCACTGCACTCATCTCCCGGTGTCCGTGACAAGAATAAGTACTGCCGATTCCACAAGGATCACGGCCACTATACCGAAGATTGTCGAGACCTCAAAGAGCAGATAGAGGAATTGATACAGAAGGGGAGATTACAGAAGTTTGTGAAGAAAGGGGAATTCAGGAGGTTCCAAGGTGGAAACAAGGGGCAGCATGAATCTACATCTGGAGGCAATGACCGTCAGATACAACCTCCCCAAAATGTGGTCGGGGAAATACAGACGATCACAGGGGGACCCGTCACAGGAGGCTCGATCAGGTCTCTTCAAAGAGCATGCCAACACCGGGTGAACAGCGTCCACACGATTCCCCCGTTAAAGCAGAGACGAACCGAGCAAGACATGACTTTCAATGAAAACGACGCCAGGGGAGTGAAACAGCCCCACAACGACCCCCTGGTCATAATGCTTACCATAGAAGGATTCAACACCAAAAGGATCCTCGTGGACAATGGTAGCTCTGCTGACATCATTTACTTCCCTGCATTTCAACAATTGAAACTAGATCCTGGAAGGCTGCATCCTTTTGATTCCCCACTCGTCAGTTTCAGTGGTGACCGGGTCTATCCCAAGGGCATAGTGACGTTGACAGTGACAGTGGGGGCAAACCCGAAACAACTGACTCGTCAGATGGACTTCTTGGTGGTGGATTGCCCCTCCTCTTACAATGTCATCATCGGAAGGCCTGCCCTCAACAAATGGAAGGCGTCCACGTCTACCTACTGCTTGAAGGTAAAGTTCCCCGTGGAGAACGGGGTTGGTGAAGTTAAAGGAGACCAAGTCTTAGCCCGAGAATGCTACTAGGCCGTGTTGGCCGCGAAGGAAAACCACACCTGGATAATTGAAGAAAAGGAGGAAGAAAAGGTGGAAGCTCTAGAAACAGTGCAACTAACTGAGGGGGATAAAACCAGGACGACCAGGATAGGGACGACCTTAAGCCCCGAGATGAGAGCAAAGCTCGTCCAGTTTCTTAAGCAAAACCTGGACGTCTTCGCCTGGAGCCATGACGACATGCCAGGTATATCCCCGGAAATCATCCAACACAGGTTGAATGTAGACCCAGAGAAGAAGCCCGTCAAGCAGAGACGAAGAGTCTTCGCACCAGAAAGAGATCAGGCAGTCGCTGACGAAGTGAAGAAGCTCTTGACTGCAGGTTTCATCAGGGAAGTGTACTATCCGGACTGGCTGGCCAACACTGTTCTGGTAAAGAAAGCAAATGGGAAGTGGAGGATGTGCGTAGATTTCACGGACCTAAACAGGGCCTGCCCGAAGGATAGTTTCCCCCTTCCAAGAATAGACCAGCTCGTAGACTCCACAGCTGGGCACAAGCTGTTGACGTTCATGGATGCTTTCTCAGGATACAACCAGATAAAAATGGCTGACGAGGATGAGGAGAAAACGGCCTTCGTCACAAGCCAAGGCCTCTATTGCTATAAGGTAATGTCTTTCGGACTAAAGAATGCAGGCGCTACTTATCAGAGATTAGTGAACAGAATGTTCAGCAGACAGATAGGCAGGAATATGGAGGTCTACGTGGATGACATGCTCGTCAAGAGCAAGGAAGAGCTTACCCATCTAGACGACCTTAGGGAAACATTCGCCACTCTCAAACAATACCAAATGAAGCTGAATCCAAGTAAGTGTGTGTTTGGTGTAGCCTCAGGGAAGTTCTTGGGATTCATGGTATCCCAGAGAGGAATAGAAGCAAATCCGGAGAAGGTTCAGGCCATAATCAACATGGCGTCACCCAAGACCGTCAAGGAGGTCCAAAAGCTCACGGGACGGATCGCCGCCCTCAACAGATTCGTCTCTAGAGCAACGGATAAATGCCTCCCCTTCTTCAAGACTTTGAAGCGAGCCTTCGCCTGGACCGACGAATGTGAAGCAGCTTTTCAAGAACTTAAACGCTACCTAAGCAATCCGCCTCTCCTAAGCCCGTCAAAGGAAGGTGAGAACTTGTATTTGTACTTGGCTGTTTCGTCTACAGCCGTCAGCGCAGCTCTGATTCGGGAAGAAAACAGGATACAACTCCCAGTTTATTATGTCAGCCAAGCTTTTCAGGGGGCTGAGTCCAGGTACCCAAAAGTCGAAAAAATCACGTTTTCATTGATAACAGCCTCGCGCAAGCTAAGGCAGTATTTCCAGGCAAATCCAATCTGGGTGATGACGGACCAGCCTATTAAGAAGTCCATGAGCAAGCCAGAAGCTGCGGGGAGAATGGTCCAATGGGCAATCGAACTCAGCCAATTCGATATTGAATATCATCCTAGGACAGCAATTAAAGCACAGGCTTTGGCAGACTTCATCGCAGAATTTACCCCCTCGGACGAAGAGGAATGCACTGACGAAGAAGGCCAATGGACAGCACAGACCGACGGTTCGTCGGCCCAGAGGAGGGGGGGAGTAGGGGTCGTCATAATCACCCCCGAAGGAGATGTACTAAAGTATGGAGTCCAGCTGAAATTTCCTGCCACTAATAATGAGGCTGAGTACGAAGGAATTCTGACTGGTATGAGGCTTGGAAAAGAGCTTGGAGCCAAGAACCTGTTGGTCCAAAGTGATTCAAAACTGGTGATTGGGCAGATGAGGGGAGAATACGAAGCAAAAGAAGAAAGAATGCAGAAATACCTCAAACTGGCAAAGCATCTGGCTCGAGAATTCGAAAAGGTGGAGTTCGTGCAGATTCCCAGAAGTCAGAATACAATAGCAGACGAAGTCTCAAAGATAGCCTCGTCCGACGGAGTAGAATTGGACGAAGGCCTGAGGATGGAAGTCCAGAAGAACCCCAGCATTGAGGAACTTCTGACATCCGTAATCCAGAGCACAAACAGCTGGATGACACCCATCATATCTTTCCTTCAGGACGGGCACCTCCCACAGAATACAGAAGAAGCCAGGAAGATCAAAAAAAGAGCAGCCAGATTCATAATCCTCAACGACGCCCTATACAAGAGGGGCTTCTCCATGCCTTATCTAAAGTGCGTTGACGAGGACGAAGCAAAGTACATTCTGCGAGAGGTCCACGAAGGTATCTGCGGGGATCATGCTGGCCCCAGATCCCTGGCAAGTAAGATAATTCGAACAGGCTATTTCTGGCCCACTATGCAGGCAGACGCAGCTGATTTCGTCAAGAGATGTGACAAATGCCAACGGTTCGGAAATGTTCAGCGACTTCCTGCGGAAAAACTGACGACAATTGCATCGCCATGGCCGTTTGCACAATGGGGAATCGACATCGTCGGCCCACTACCCCAGGGCAAAGGTCAGGTAAAATTCTTACTTGTTGCTATTGATTACTTCACAAAATGGGTTGAAGCAGAAGCCCTGGCCACCATAACCGAAGCAAAAATACAGAGCTTTGTATGGAAGAACATTGTTTGCAGGTTCGGGATTCCAAGGACGATCATATCAGACAACGGGCGACAGTTTGACAGTCAAGGCTTCAGAGAATTTTGCTCGGGCCTAGGCATCAAGAACCATTTCTCATCCCCAGGCCACCCACAAGCGAACGGACAGACGGAGGTGACGAATCGAACGTTGCTCAAGATTATTAAAACGAAGCTGGACGACGCGAAGGGAGCCTGGCCGGAAGAGTTGCCTAATGTCTTGTGGGCGTACAGGACAACAGCGAGAACGCCGACAGGCGAGACCCCCTTCAGACTCACCTACGGCACTGAAGCAGTGATCCCGGTCGAGGTAGGGGTAACCAGCATCAGGCGAGAAACATTCATTGAAGAAGACAATGACAACCATTTGCGAGTCAATCTGGATCTCATAGACGAAGTAAGAAATAAAGCCTGTAGCAGGATGGTGGGGTATCAACAGAAGATGACAGACTACTATAACAAGAGAGTAAAGCTCAGACAACTTGATATTGGTGACCTCGTCCTTCGCAAAGTAACCCCAGCAATAAAGGACTCTTCGCAAGGGAAACTCGGCCCCAACTGGGAAGGGCCCTACCGGGTCATTCATTACTCAAGGAAGGGCAGCTATCACCTGGAGACCATAGACGGACAGAGGCTCCCCAAACCATGGAATATCGAACACTTGAAGAAATACCATCAATAAACACAATCATGACATGTATTCATTATTCATTGTTGAAACTAATAAAAGAGTTATTCAGACGACGATTATCTCTAAGAACAGGCATATCAAAAAAAAAAAGAAACAAAAGCCAAAAATGGCTAAGTAGCAAGAGTCCGCTCTGATGGACGTAAGCTACTGACGATGACAAGATCCTTGAAAAAAAAGGTGTAAGTCACACAAAGCCAAAAATGGCTAAGTAGCAAGAGTCCGCTCTGACGGACGTAAGCTACTGACGATGACAAGATCCTTAAAAAAAAAAAAAAGGGTGTAAGTCACACAAAGCCAAAAATGGCTAAGTAGCAAGAGTCCGCTCTGACGGACGTAAGCTACTGACGATGACAAGATCCTTGAAAAAAAGGTGTAAGTCACACAAAGCCAAAAATGGCTAGTTAGCAAGAGTCCGCTTCGACGGACGTAAGCTACTGACGAACGCGAGTCATAAAAAGTCAAAAAGAACAAAGGGCTTAGTAGCAAAATTTTTGCTATGAAAAAGAAGATATAAAAGCTTCGTCAAGCACATCACATTTACAGTTAAAAGCATGCAAGTTGCAAACACAGGTAAAATGCAAAGGGTAAGAACCAAGAGCATGCAAGAAAAATTACCATCGCTTTTACAAAACCCGTAAACACCGGGTTAAAACATTGTCTCAAAATGAGATTTACAAAAAGGCCAGGACGGGCCACAATCAAAAACGTATTCTATTAAAAACTTAAAGTGCTAGGTTCAGGCTTCCGAGGCTGGAGGGGCGTCAACAGGTGCCACGACGTTAGCAGATGCAGAAGCGTCAACAGATGTAGCATCGTCAACAGGAGCAGTTTCTGGAGCATCACCGGCGGGAATGACGGACCGAGCAGCTTCATCAGCTGCCATCTCTTTGTCCACTTCTTCCAGATCCAAGTTTTCAATATCGACGCCAGTTGGATGCTTGACCAGATACCGTCGAATAAGCTCAAAGCCTTTAAAGTACCAACTGAAGAGCACAGTGTTGTACTCGTCAGTAGTCTGAAAAGCTTCAACGGACCTGGCCGCGATCGTCTTCAACGATTCTTTGGTACTCTGGAGCTGCTTGTCCTTTTCCAAGTTCAGCTGGCGCTCCACCCTAAGGTCGTTGCCCAGCACCTTGACTTTATCCTTCAGTGCATTAGCCTCGTCCATCGAGTCGATGAGGTTCTTCTTCAGCTTTAAGTTCTTAGCCTCCAAGGCTTGCACCCTTGACGAAAGAGATGCCAACTTGGCCTCTTGAGTAAGATACTCAGAGGCAATATGCAAGCTCTCTCCCAGTGCCTAAAAAGAAGCATTAAGTCAAAAAAAAAAAAAAAAAAATGAGTCTACTCTTGAAAGGAGTAAGAACAATGTACCTGCACAAGTTTGTGGACGTGACCACCAACAACGGTGTTAAACGAAACACCAGAGAAAACCCTCAGGTCATCAGCCGTGATGATACTATAGGCCCTCTCAACTGCCAACCTCTCGTCATCCCAGACAGAAGAGCGACGAGAATCCCCTTTTTCCTTCTCCTTCTCCGTCAGACGCGGCCTCTTAGAGATGGGTGTAGGGAGCTCCTCCACTGAAGTAGACGGGGAAGCAGTCCTTGTCGTCTCAGTACCAGAAACGAGAGGGGTGACGGAGGCCGGCGGAGTGGCAGAAGAACCCCTCCCTGTCACACGCACACTCTTCTTGCCTATGCTTGACAAGGGTTCGTCTTTCTTTGCCCTCATCTTCGCATACATGTCCTTGTTAAATTTGGACATCATTTCTGCCAAAAGAAGAACATTAGTCCCAAATTTAAATACAAGAGAGTAAAGGGAAAGAAAGTTACTGACGAAGTTGGAACTTACTTCTCTTGCCGTCTATGTCGAGGTTTCGCAAGACGAAGGCAGAAGGTTCTGGCCCAAGGCAGTAAAACGCAAGAGTTCTTGGATTAATGAGGTCGTCCCAACTCTCGATTGTTTGCGCGTACACAATTGCCTTCTCTACCCGTTCACGGTACCTACTCTTAAGCTTGGGTCGTTTCTTGACTGCAAAAAAAAAAAAAAAAAAAAAAAAAAATTTGTTAGCAGGCATAAGTGTAAACGCAACAGAATCCAAAAAGCAAGGAGGAAAATATGGACGCACCTAAAGTCGGGGTTTCCCACCGACGACGTAACCTGGGGAGATCACCCCAAAACTCGCCCGAGGGTGTCTCAAAATCGTCCCCAGACACAAAGAAGAACCTCGACTTCCAGTACCTGAAAGAGGACGGTAAACCCTTGACGATCCTGGTCCTTCTCTCCCAGGGCACCAGTTCGTAATACCCATGCTCCTTAGATGCCCTCAGACGGTAAAGGTAAACAAGCTCGTCAACCCTGAGCATGTCCCCGTCATTGGCAGCCAACCATATCCCCATATAGCTCACCAAGATCCTCCACGAGTTGGGCATGAGCTGCCCGGGAGCAATACCGAAATGGTCCAAAAGCTCCATAATGAAGGGATGAACCGGGAACCTCAGTCCACAGACGAAGGCCGATTCATAGAAGCATACCTCCCCGGGAAAGTGGTGACAAGCCCGTTCCCCTTCACCGGGCAGACGAACCCTAACCTGATTTGGGAATTGGAATCTATCCCTAAATCTACCCAGTGCGTCCGCGTCCAAACCACACTCCTCTTCTAGAGCATAAAAAGCCCTAACCTCTCGAGGATCAGAAATGGCTGTATCCTCGTCCTCTGGGTTACCGCTAGACGATAACCCAGTCTCAAGTTCACTAGATCTAATTTCTGACATCGTCCTGCCCCCCTTCACCAATTCGTCAAACCAATCAAGCGATTGACGCAACAGAGGCAGTAAATCCGCCAACACCACAGCCAAACTACTACCCTCGCAAATAAAGTTTTCCAGATACGGAAAATTCCCTAATGACCCTCCTAGTCGAGCAAAAAGAAATGAAATTGAAGGGCAATCTAGTCTAACCTCAGCACCACTGCTCATGGGAGACTAGAAACCACAAAAAATCTATACCCCAAAACCAAAAGCGACAAAGAAAGAAGAAATGGAAAATCAGAGGAGTTGCTACGGTACATATAAACCAAATGAAAAAGAATGGAAGGAAGAACATACCTTGAGCAAAGGAAAACTACTGCGCTACACACCAGTCGGAAAGCAAAAATACAGGAAGGAAGGGTGGAGAAGAAGAAGATCGAAAGGTTTTTTTGTGAAAACAGTAAGAAAGAAAGAAGAAAGGAAGAAGTTTTGAAACCAAAAGTTGGAAAGAAAAAACCAGCGGGAAGATCAATAAAAACCCATCATACGGAGCATTAACTCCCCCAATCAAATCGTGCCACGTGGGCCACGCCGTAACACATATAATGCGGCTCAGAAAACCCAACCGCTTGCAATTCAGAAACTTTTCACCTTCCCTGGTCAACATGACATGTCACGACGACCAAGGAATCCGGGGGCAACTGATGGGACTGACGAAATCAAGCATAGACGAGACAAAGTGTGATGACGAGATCATCCCTTAATGACGAGTATCCATATTACTGACGAGTATTTACTTGACTGACGAGGGTAAACATCTCATTAAAGGCTGCCAGTAAGCTCCTCGAACGGTTACAAAAGCCAGCTATACAGACCGTTGGAGGAAGTTAAAGCCACATTATGAGGCCATTGAAGCCACCATAACTACCTCAAACGGCTAGAAGCTGAACCAACACATATATATATAGCCCCCACACTGCCAAGGAGTAGGGACATTTTTTCATATACACACTAAGAGATTATTCTTTCTATTATCTTTACATTGCTTACTCTCTAAATAGCAATTGATACTGACTTTGGCATCGGAGGCTTTGTGGCAGGCACCACACCGATGACCATCCTTGGGAACACACTACTCTGCAGACCGAAGTCTATTCTAGTATGTATATTTTGACTGACGAATTTACGTTTCATCACTTACCTTGAAGTTAAGAGTGAATAAGGTTAAGAGCCATGTAACTCAATTTGTTGGTCTTTTTTTTTTTTTTTTTTTTTTTTTAATTCATTCAATAGAGACTTCTAGAGATCAAATTCATCTCTTTCATTGTAATTATCAAATTATAAAAATTAAATAGATAAAAAAACCACTATTGAAGTATGTGCAATCGGTGGTTGTGGTTTTTTTTTTTTTTACAAGAAAATCATTTTAAAATTTAGTTAAACAGTACATACCTTACCTTTCTAAAAAGGTGAATTATCTACAAATTAATTTATCATTTTTGGTAATATGTTATTATATCATATCCTATTGTTGTATTGCATATATTTTTTTATAACAAAGAACTCAGTGGCTGTGCAAAGTACTGTGTCTTTTTATCCCATTAGACCCTAGACCCCGAACCTATGTATACGTAACTCAGCCACATCACATGGATTAGTTAAATCACCAACTTCGCCAATGGGACATGGGCCCTAGATATTGTTTGCACCCAAGGGAATTTGAACCATAGACTTGGAGGGAGCTTACCACTAAGCCCAAGAACTTGAGTATTTGACCACTTGAGCCAACCTCCTCTAGGAGTTATATTGCTGTATTGCATATATAAGATACATAATACTCTATAAAATTCATATATAAGATACATCATATTTAAAAGGATCACACCTAAAAGTGACAAGATGTGATATATAATGCAAACATTTAGGCCAAAATAAATTGTTTGTCCCTAAAATTTATACGTTGGGCCAAGAACAAATTAAGCCACTCACAAACCAAGATGGACCACGGCTCCCACCCTCAAAAAATATATAGATTTAGAGGTTGATTTTAGAATATGTTCCTAATAAAATTAATTTTTCCCCCCTAGAACATTCTTGGCCCTTTTCTAAGAAAAGGAAAAATAGTCCAATAACAAAAACAAATTTAGCCCATTTTTAAGCCCTTCAAAAATAAAATTCAAAACAAACCTATCAAATCCATATCTTTGAATCGTTCAATCAAATCTATAATTAAAAAAAAAAAAAACCATATCATTTATCAATCAAGAGAGAGAAAGTGTTGTCCCTCCCTATCTCTGCCTCCATTGCCTTGATTCCATTGACACGTGGCCCAATAAACAAAAGATCACACTGCACCAAAGAGTGAGACTTTCTCCATTCGAATCACGACACCTACATTGTCACATTAATCTTCTCCCATTTCAGCTTTCATTGACTCTCCATCAAATCATGCTGTCGCTTTTACTATGGCTCGATTTGGTCTTTTCTATGACACTCTCTCTCTCTCTCTCTCTCTCATTTGATACTTGATATGCTTAACTAGTGGGCACATATTGGTATTTCTAATGTTGACATCTAGGGTTTAAATCCCCTTGCCTCCAACAATCAATATATCTAAATAATTACTCTTAGAAAAAAAAAAAAAAAAAAAAAATCTTAACAACAATTTTAGTAACAAACATTTATTAATTGTGTCTCTACCTCTTTTTTATTGTTGTTGAGGACCGTTTTTTCGGCCCACATGGCATTACTTCATTGGCAACCCATGCCACATCAACATATTATTGATTTTTTAGGTAAATCTCTTTAAAACTCAAAATAAGCTCATATCTCATTCAACTATATGGATTGGGCTCACATGGCCCGCAAGATCCTTACTACAAGAGGCGGATTCATGTCCACATTTCCTCTTCATCAATTGGGATCATAACCTCACGACATCATCAACATCAACATATGGATCGGGCTTAAGCAATGAATAAAAGCTCATGACCCATATTACCTCTCTTACACTCATGGCAAGCGGCTTCTTCAACAAGAGCCCATATTTACACAAAATGACAACAAAACCCGAAGTACGTCATCTCACCTTCGGCTTATGAACCAAGCTCATAAGTCTCTTTGGGGAAACTTTGGGAGTCGTGGTTTGGAAGGCCAAGAGATATGTTCAGTAAAGCTCCAGCGGTTTAAAGTTGATAAAAGAGACATGTTGCTTGGCGTGTCTTCTCCAACTCCTTGAACTCTAACGAGTCCGTGTGTAGCGAGTAACATATGGTAAGCATCTCTTATCACATAGCACTTTAGATGATAAAATTCTCCATTGCTATTTTCCTAAAACTTAACTTTCATTATATGACAAATACTCAATATCTCTAGCCATCTAACTGCTGGGAAGATAACTGTTCATTCAATCCCCAGCTGTTGCTATACATATTCAGAAACTTCATTATATTATTCTACATAAATCTTATTACTTCTTTCAGCTAAAATTTAACTCAAACACATGGCCTAATCTGATTGGCTATCTTTTATCTCTTTCTATACAAAATATTCATGATATCTTTGATACCCAGCTGCTGTCTGCCACAATCAGACCATATATTTCTCTGCCAGCTACCAAAGCAAAGCATTAAATACTCTTCTTGCTCACCAAGATTATGTCACAACCCAATGAGACCTTGACTAAATCTCTAAAGCTTCATTATCTTTCAACCAATCCTTCTATTACTTGCTAGAAATGTGTTGTAATGGAACCTTGGGCCAAAAACACAAACACCCGAAAAAGGAAACATTTCCAGCTAAACCCCAACAGTGTATTCAACACTTGACACCTGGTTGGGAGTGATATCATCAGCCATTTAATACTGAAATCCCAGCAGCCAGCTACTACAACCAAAATAGCAAGATACCCTTCAAAGAGATCTTACCATTTTCAGCCAAATCCATAAAGTAAATGCTGAATGACCTCTCCAGCAGTCTGAAACAATGTTATTAAATCCGTTCCGTTTCGGCCGAAATGGCCGGAATATTTCGTACCGGGATGCAATCCGGAATGGTAATACCACCCGTTCCACCTCGGGTCCAATTCCGGCCAGTTTCGAGCCATTCCAGATGATTCTGGTCAATTTCGGCTGAAATGTAAATTTTGGCCGGTACCAGTTTTTAGCCCAAAAAAAAAAAAAAAACCCTTAAACTAACAAACCCATCAGCATAGCATGTTTCCACCTAGCACTGATTGCCTGAAGAAGTTCAAATCAGATCTACTACGAAGCTACCAAATGATTTGAAAAAAAAAAAAAAAGGAAGAAGAAGAGAACAGAAATTTAGAGCAGTTGTGGAGGAAGCTTAAATTTTAGCTGTGTTTGAAACTTTCTTCTTCAGTCCTGCACTTAAACTTCTGGTTTGGGTCTCTGAAACTTTCCAAGAAGTACTTCTGTAAGTGTAAGTAACTGATGGGAATATGAAATGAAGAAGAAAGAGTGGAGGCAAGTAATGCACGTGGGTGATGGAATGGGATTAGGTGAAAAGGTGAAAAGGGGGCTTCCTAGAAGCTTCCTATTTTATAAATATTAACATGATTATTTACAAAAATACCCAAATTTGAATTTTAAAATAATCAATTTAATCACTTTATTATTATAGTAATATTTATTTTAAAATATTATATTACATTCATTAAATGATGATATTACATTTATAAAATTTGGCTTAAGAATAACAATGAGTAATAACATTTTTTTTATTAATTACTAATATATATATATATATATATATATATATATATATGTATGTATGTATGTATATAAAAAGTGGTAATTCCGAAACGGTCTAAAACGGTACGCCGAAATCGGCCGGTGCCGAAATATTCCATTCCACTGGACAAACCGAAACGGGGTCCGAAACGCCGAAACGGTATTAATAACAATGGTCTGAAATGACCCATCTGACCTCATTTACTTCTGCCCAAAGCAAACAAATGTCTTGTAACAGCTGTCTCATGATAGCTGTCACAGCATTTCCTGACAGTTGGGACAGCTTTTTCATGATAGCTGTCACAGCTTTTCCTGACAGCTGGGACAGCCTTTTCAAAAAAGTTGTGACAACTGACTCAGCAGTCTGAGCATTACTGATTTTTTCACTTTTGGCTAAAACCAAAACCAACTAAAGTAACTATCTTTTTCTTGCCAAAATACTTTCCTTTTCTGGTACTCTTTCCCCAACAACTTTTACCCGAAATAGTAGGAACATCTTAAAGCTAAGCATACCATTTTTGACCAAATCTTAAGATGAATTCTCTGAAGATTCATTGCTATTTGGGACAGATTTTGGCTGATATTATTGGCTAAAATACCCCCTTAAACTCAGCTCTAAAGGAGACCTTTCATCAACACCTCAAAAGGGGGACACCAATGGAGGAGAACTAAATCATAAACTTCTTTCTCCCTCTAATTATCTGCTGAAGCTCTTAATGAAGTGCTGAACTTCTGAGTTTTTAGTTTCCAAAATTAGGAACTAAACTCTTCAGCCCTTAGCTCATAAATGTCATTCATAAGCCTTCATACAATCCCAGCAGAAAATCCTAGCAGCTTTGTTAAACACACTATAATACTATTATTCTTTTATACTCATTCTCTCACTCTCCATATTCTGAAAATACATATATCTTGCTGCCCATATCTCTAAACATCTCTTTCTTCACTTCTCCTACACAATCTCATACACATTTACTACACCATTACATATAACACACCACAACTCACTAAGCTCCACTCTCATACTCTCTTACTCTGAAATTCTACTGTTTTGCTGCCCATAAACACATCTTAATACTCTTCTACACCTATCTTACTGCTTCTATCTCCAAATACCTAAACACATCTCCATACTCTTCTCTTACAAAATCTCTCCTCTTGGAAAGCAATCTTTACAACTTCTCCAGCAGTTATGATCTCATATTTTTACTATCTTTAACCACCATATCTCTCATACTTCCATATATCACACATCTTACAAATACTACATCTCACAACACATCTATATATTTTACCATCTCCATACTTCTCAAGAGATGCCAAACTCTCATACTAAAAGCCCTTCTCATGGTTGGCGTGAACTTCTATCACTAAAGCCCTCCTCCTAGAAGGTACCAAGATCTCATATCAAAGCCCTTCTCTTAGAAGGCACCACTACTTCTTACATAAAGCCCTTCTCTTAGAAGGCACATATACTCCATACAAAAGCCCTTCTCATGGAAGGCAACACTATTCATAACTTCACAACAACTAAAAGAGCATTGTCAAGGGGAAAACTCATTTAAGTGCATGATAAGAGGGGCAACCTTAACCAGCCCCTACACACAGCTGGGCATACTCTCTTTCCCTCTAGTTGCACCCATTTTCCCCCTTCAATCTTGAAATTATTATGGCAAATTGCCTCTCTACTATCAGAGTCATTCTGCTGGGATGCTGTCTGCTCACTGATACTACACAGCTGGGCTGCAAACCATCAGAGATAAGTGACTTTATTTCCTTACCTTTAAATTTATATCATTACATGATTACTTCACATTTAAATACATATTACTTTATTCCAACTACTATTACAACTATTAACCAAGGCTTAAACTCATTTAAATGCATGATAAGAAGGGCAAGCTTAACTAGCCTCTACCACTGGCATTCTGCTAGAATTCTATCAGTTCAGTGATGCTATACAGCTGGAGTTATAAACCATACAAAGATAAGTGACTTTGCTTCCATATCTTTAAATCTACATCATTGACTCCATGCTTACTTCACCTTTAAATACAAATTACTTTATTTCAACTACTAATCAAAGCTATCATATCAAACACATATTACATATTTACTCAACCATTATCGTGATTCTTAGATTTTGGCTTTAATGATTTTGTAGGCTTAAAAATACGCCGGTAGCCGTTGGACCACGTGGCCCAATGTTGAGTTCCGGACGCAACTCCCCAAAAAGAACTTGGGCCTAGTAAGGTCATCCCTCCAACGGATCACACATGGCCGAGGAACCAAAAAAGGCCCCTGAACAATTTGTGATTTGTCCCCGTGTTTTTTTTTTTCTTGTATTATTTTCTACTAAATAATGCTAAGAATACACTCAAATCTACAACATGCTTAAGTGTCACATTGTGATTAGTGCACTTATTTTTTTTTTTCCCCAATAAGTACCTATGGTGGTCCCATGTGTAAGTGGTGAAATCCAATTACAAGTTGACACCCAAGCATATTGTGAAATTGGGTGTGAGATTGTATGTGTCCTTAGGCAGACTATTTTCTATTCAAAAACAATAATTATTATTTGACATACAATGAGATAATGAATATAACTTTTATTAGTTTATAGATTATAAGAAAATCAACTACAATGTTTTAGTTTTTTCAACCAAAAAAAATTCAAATTATTTAGAAACCAATGCTAATGAAATAGCATTGCTAACCACTAATATCGACAATATGCTTTAAGTGTCACATTGTGATAGGTGCACCTAATTTTTTTTCCAAGAAGTACCTATGGTGGTCCCATGTGTAATTGTTGTAATCCAATTACAAGTTGACACCGAAGCATGTTGTGAAATTGAGTATGAGTTTGGATGTATCCGTAGACAGACTATTTTCTACATAGCAACAATAACTAGTGTAGGGATAAGGGCTCAAAATTATATATTGGGCCTTGGGCCTCATCCGAGGACGTTGGCATGTCCGAGGAGAGACAAATAGTTATGAGGGATTCCAGTTTAGAGTCTCATGAGTAATAAAGGAGTAGAAGGCAGTCCGAGGAGGAATTCCTCCTCAGCTATGACAAATATAGCTCAGACACGTATTCCAACGACGAAAATGACCTCCGTAGAAGCTCCATTGTTAGAAGCGTACCTCATGAACACACGAGAAGGTAGGGAACCCAAAAATATCTAAGGGAAAGCTACTACCTCCGCATTAAATGCACTGCAGCTACTTTTTTGGCCGCATTTATGTAGAGAAGACCCCTGAACAGTGCTTCCTTGGCTACTGCTACTCACAGAGAGCCAAAAATGGTGTCTGATGGGACGGGCACTCAAGTGGTGGCTTGGACAATTGACAAATGGAGGGCCAGGATCACCGAAAATGAGATATATAATGTAAGAGACCCCTGAAGGAAGGAGGATCGGAAAACTAGAGAAAGAATACTGTAGCAATCAAAAGTTGCATTTGTAATCAGTTTTATTGATTTATATCAAGGTTTGCCTCCTTGGACAGCGAATTCATTCAGTCCTACGTGACTTGTTCTTGTTTGATCATCTTTTAAATCCATACTAGTCGTTGTTAAATTCATTAGGGCCTAGTTCTTTGACTCACTCTCTACAAATTCATTGTATTGGGCTCACTGGGCCAATATCCCATACATCTTGGGTTTGGGTTGCAAATCGTGTCCTTACAACTAGTGTTTTTGTAAGAAGATTATTAGGCATAATATAATGAAATATATTTTTTATTTAATTTGTAAATTATGAGAAAATCAACTACAATGTTTTATTTTTTTTAACCCCAAAGAAAAAAATATTCAAATTATTTAGAAACTCATGCTAATAATGTAACATTGCAAACCACTAATATCAATAGCCCAATTCAGGAAAATTCTTCAACAAAATTTCAAAAGGCTCATGGCTTGAATACTATCTTTAAAAAAATGCAATTTTTTATCTACCATGATATCTCTTTTGTAATCCATCTAGGATTTTGGCACAGAATGCATTCACTATTGATGGATTTAGTAGTTGGAAGAAAGTTAGAGATGGTGAAAATTGTGCATTTCTGAATCCTATAGGGAAATATCCTAACTTGGCTCGTAGAGTTCATGCATGTAAGTTTATTAAGAACTAAATTCATTCATGAGCTAAATTTTAGAGACCAATCATGTATTTAAACTTAAAATTTGTGCCCATAGACTATTGAAATTACTTGCATCGAATATTTTGCACATGGAAATCTCCATATACTTTAAACCCCAAAAAATTCATTAAAAAGTACAATTCTCATGTTTTGTTAAAACAAACTTTTATTTATGAAAATTTGAGCAATTGAGATCCTATTGTGGAGCTTGTCCAATATTTTTATGGATAATATTTTTTGAAGAGCCAATCAATGCACAGATGCCATAGCTAAATTAGGTGCTAAACAAACAGCTAACTATGTTTTTGCAACCCACTACTTATGGTGGTGCCTTTGCTAACTTTTGATAATGCCGAACTAGGGATGACAATTTTTCGCTACCCCACCTTGACCCACCCCTCCTCGCTTCACCCTACACAGGTTCTTCCCACCTCGCATAGGTGGTAAGGCGAGAATGGGTTTAAATATTTTAGCCCCACCCCCCCCGGCGCCCCCATCCCTACCCCATTTCTACGTTGATAAAGGCTATAATTGCAAACTTTTCATACCTTAAATCCCTATTATTTAAACAAACAAATAAATACTAGCTTATTTAAATGCATGGATATTAAGATTTTTATTTTTGTTATGATATTGTTTTACTAAACACTTGAATAATATTATTCAGTTCTTGTTAAAAATTAGTTTAATTTGATGGGATAAATTTAGTTGTAATTTCAACTTCATTAATTTTAAGGATATTAAAGAAACATGTTTTATTAAAAAAAAAAAAATTGTAATAACTATGAGGAGAATTGACACGAAATATAATTTTGCGGGGCAAGATGGGTCCTTGCGAGGCTTACAAGGGGTGGGGATAGAGCAAAGAAGTTTTTTGATAGAGTGGAGTGAGAATAGGGTAAGACAAAACCTTACGTGAGATGAAGATTACATCCTTTTGTTAGGATTAGTGCCCTTAAATCCTATTGTATGATGCTATATATTATATTATGTATGACTTAATATTATGATTAATAAATTTGTTTTATTAATATCTGAAATAATGGTAACATGAATATTTGGACATTATCATATAGTCCATGAGATGCATAGTATGTGATTTATGTGATTTAGTCACAGAAGATATAAGTCACAAGTTCTTTGTAAACTCATAATTTTAGTTCGTAGTCGGTAATGAAATTGGGCATTTCATCTGCGAAGACTATAACATATCAACTAAGATGATTTGTCTTGATCATGGAAGTGGAGACTTCTAGTTGATATGTTGATATGTTTTAAGTGTTAAGACATATTGAACTGGACCGCTATGAGATTTATTATTCTCCTAATGACTGTCAAATGAATAATAAATCTCACGACTTATATTTGCATGAACTCTTAATCCTGAGAGAATAATGGACCTGATCATGAGGTGTAGGTTGCTTTGATATATCAGGAGTGAGATCTAAAGTAACGGTCGAAATCTCAATATGTTGGGCAGTCACATTTAGTGTTGATGGAACACATATTCTCAAGATGGAATTCATAATCTCTTAACGGAGATACAAAATATTCCCTTGAGATAAATTTAATGGGTTTGTTATTCAGAAAGTCAGGCCTAACCACTTTAGTAAGAAATCACAAAAGTATATATTTATGGAATTGGATTTCATAAATATATGATGAATAACTTAAAATGATTAAACCGGGTACTCAAGGATTAAGATGTAGTAATCTACAAAGCGGCAGTTTACATTTATGACTTTGTATTACTACAAATATTTTATGAAGGGGTTGCATGTACAATAAAGTCTTGGGATATAATTTATTTAATAAGGCCTAGAGTTCAACTATATTTATATAGTGGTATTAAAATATAGTAAATGGTAATTTTGGACTTGTCAAGAGTTGACATAAAAGCCCAAGGCCCATTGGAGCTAATGTCTTATTGGTCCCTTTTGGTCCCACTCTAAGCCACACAATAAAGCCCAATTGGAAAGGTCCAAAAGGCCGGCCCAATTAGATAATCAGTTAAAAATGAGAGAAACATACAAAATTTTTAATGTAAGAACATGAAATGGTGTATGTGAGTGTTGGACACTCTAGAATTCTCTCTTGAACAAATTCAAAGAAACTGATTGAGAGACCACACTTCTTGGGCGTTAGTGGAATTGGAGTGAAGATTAAAAGTATTCCCAAGTGATTACAATCTTTGTTTTGAAATTCACCACATCAAGGTATACTCTCTTGTTCTCAAATTCTAAAATTTACTTAGCGCATGTTATCAATTTCGAACGATGTAGATCCGTTAATTTTTCGCTGCGCACATGCATATTTCCCTCACCTTTGGTTCCATCCTGTTAGGACATATGTGTTTCACTTGTTAAAGAACATATGTCATTCTTTTATGTAATTGGCTAATCCTTTGACAAAACGCACTTTACTTGTAATTGGGTAGGTCTAGGATGTGTTGAAATACTTCAAGAAACTATGTTTCAAGATCAAGTGTTGAAGTCATCAAGTCTGTCCAAGAAAACAAGCTGATAGTGCAATTTCATTAAAGCTTGACAGCTGCATCTATTGAGCTTAAGAAAGCTGCTCAAGCCCGTAAGCTCGACACCTGCTCGACAGCTTCTCAACACACCTCTTATCTGTCGAGATTTAAGAAATTCAGAATTCTGATCTAATTTCTTGGGATCCGTGAATGTGTCTTTGGGCCTTCTTTTCTCCTAACCCTAGACATATAAAATGATTATTTTTAGGGCCGTCAAATAGTACACAAGTTGCACAAGCACTGAGAAAACTCTGTTGAAGCAAAGTGTGACCAGAGACGAAGTTCTTGCCCTAGTTCATCTCTTCTGAAGAAGTTGCTGTGTATTTGCATCTTTGGGTTTTGTGACCAAGCATCTTCTTGATCTTCATCGTGTAGGATGAACTGAACAACTTTGCAGCCAACCTCTCTTTCAGTTGGTGTTTGAAGTCGCGTACTGGGATCCGCGTATTGGTTAGTCACGTACTTGGGAGCCGTGCATCAAAAGGGGGAACTGTCACTATAGAACAAGTCCAATTGGGTATTGGGGTAAGGGTTCAACTGTAGGTTGGTAAGGTACTTGGGATTCCTTTACTTATAACCGCTTGTTGTGATAATAGTGGAGTTTCGGGAGTGGTGACCTGAAAATCACCCGGTGGGGTTTTTGCCGTAAGGGTTTTCCCCATTCGTAAACAAATCACCGTGTCATTTAATTTTCGCTGCATATTTAGTTTATTGGTGATTTGTTTGTGCTTCCACGCGTTTGCATGTTAAATTGATTAATTAATAACTTGGCTAATTAATTAATTGGTTTAATCACAAGGGGTCATTCAGTTTGTGGCCTATCAAGTGGTATCAGAGCAAGCACACTCTGATTAGGTTTAATCTTTGCTGTGTTGATCCATTGACCCCTGTTTGTCATGGATAGAGGACAATCATTAATCATACCTCCTTTATTTGATGGCACTAACTATGCATACTAGAAAGTACGCATGAGAGCTTTCTTGCAGTCTTTAGATGAAAAAGTATGGCAAGCTGTAGAGATTGGCTGGACCAAGCCAAAGGAAGCGCCGGCCGATTGGGATGAAGTCAAGATCAAGGCGGCAAACTTCAACAGCAGGGCATTGAATGTGTTGTTCAGTGCGGTCACCAATGAGGAGTTCAAGAAGATATCCTCAACTGAAACTGCTAAGGAGGCGTGGACCATCCTCCAGACAACCTATGAAGGAACAAAGCCTGTCAAAGATTCAAAGCTTCAGAGGCTCACTACAAGCTTTGAAGAGATTAAGATGGAGGAGGAGGATGAGTCGTTTGATGAGTTCTATGCCAAGCTCAAGGACATAGTGAACTCAGCTTTCAATCTTGGAGAAACCATCCCTGAACCCAAGATTGTGAGGAAAGTGCTCAGATCTCTACCTGAGAGATTCCATGCTAAGATTACGACGATAGAGGAATCAAAGGATATTGACAAGATTCATTTGACTGAGCTGGTTGGAAACTTGCAGACCTATGAGATAGGGTTATCTAAGATTGGCAAGTCGAGTAAAGGCAAGAGCATGGCCTTGAAGGCAAAGAGCAGTGATACAGATGAGTCTTCTGATGATGAAGATTCCAAGATGAAGTCCTACATTACAAGGCAGTTCAAGAAGTTTATGAAGAATGCCAATGGAAGGAGCTTCGACAAGGACCGCAAACAATCCAGTTCCTTTCAGTCTAAGGGCCAAGACAAAGGGAAGAAGGATGCTAAGGATGGCGGTCAGTACACTGTTCCTGCAGGACCAAAGTGCTTTGGATGTCATGGATTCGGTCACATGATGCATGAATGCCCCACATATCTCAAGAGCATTGGGAAGAGTAAGGCACTTGCTGCAACCCTGAGTGACACTAAGTCTGAAGATGATTCCGACAATGAGGATGACGAAATCTTAAATGCCTTCACTGCCACAGTCAATCCTACTGAAGGGATTGTTGATGAAGTGGAAGAAGAAGAAGAATTGGTGGATTCTAAGTGTGAGAAGATGGATGATCAAGATGATATCCATTCAGCCTATGAGAAACTATACAAGCTCTCTGAGAAGCATGAGAAACTGTATAGGCTGACCACTAAGAAGCTCAGTGATGTGGAACTTGATCGTGAAGAACTTTCCACAAAGTTTGATGAAGCTAATCAAACGATTGGTGCACTGAGGTTTGAGAACAATTTCTTGGCTGAGAAGGCCAAGAAGCTTGAAGCGGAGCTATTTCAAGTTAGAGCTCAATTGGAGAGGACTTCAAGTGCAAAGCTTGATGAGATGCTAAGCAATCAGAAATATGCTTCAGATCGAACAGGTTTAGGGTATGGTCTTTCTTCCTCTAATACTGCTTCTACTAGTGCTACTGTTTTTGTTTGTCCTGCTAATAATACTGAAATTGAAAACACTGATGTTAAAACTGAATTAGCTAGTGAGAACCTAGACAAGGGTAAATCTATCTTAGGAGCACCCCCTAAGCAGGATAAGAAAGATGTTAAAAACCCTAGGGCTAAGAAGGCTAACTCTCAAAAGCCTAAACAGAAGAATCAGCATCTTTGTCATCATTGTGGAGCTGCCGGTCATACACGACCAAATTGCTATAAGTGGTTAGCCACTCAACAGAGCAACAACATGATAGCATCTGGAAGCCAAAATCAGCTTCAATCCTCTCTTGCTCCTATTGAAGATCTTCTGAAAGCCCTCATGTTCCTTTCGAACTTGAACGGTTTCAATTCTTCCCCCTTACCGCCTGTTCAAGGGTTCAATCAAATGAAAGGTTCTTCCAAGGTGTGGAAGAAAAAGGACTCTAAGTGATTTCATCACTTTCTTTTATCCTCTTGTTTTTGTTTGTTGCATTACTTGTGTGTTTTGCATTTTTTTTGAGTCAGTCTAGTTTTTGCTTTGCTTTGATAACATGTTTTTGTTTGTTTATTTTCAGTTTTGTTTATTTTGTTTTTGATATAAAAATAAAAAATAAAAAATTGAAAAATTGAAAAATACAAAAACAGTGTGTGTTTTATGTACTTTGGTACTTGTGTACCTTGGATGGCCATTGAAACAAAGTTTTCTAAACTTTGTATCGTTTGTAGCTTAGATGAGCATCTCTATGCACAACTAAGCAAGTGAGCTTTGTGGCTCTTGTTTGTGATGAGTAAGATTAAGTTATCTCTTGAACTTAACACTCATATCACTCTTTTTGACGGGTAGGACTAAAAAATCCTAAGAGAAAGGCATAGATAATCATCTCACCATTGTTGCCCGTCAATCATAATATGACACCTGTAAGCTTCGGCATAGCAAAAGTGCAGTGTCATAGACACCTGTATGCTTCGGCATAGCAAAAGTGCAATGTCAAAGACACCTGTATGCTTTGGCATGGCAAAAATGCAGTTTCAAAGACATCCGTATGCTTCGGCGTAGCAAAAGTGCAATGTCTATGCTTAACATGTTGGGTATTTCTTTTCTCTCTTCTATATGCCCATGCATGATATGCTTAAAAGAAAATATGCAAAGAAAATAAAAAGCAAAAAGATTAAAATGCTTTAAATATGATTGCAAGCGTGTTTTCTAGGAGATGTGGGAGTTATAGGATGTACCTCGAAGGTGATAGTCCCCATCAAACAGTTATGATTGTGTGTGAGTTAAAGTTATTTTCTCATATCTCATATCGTCATAACTTGTATACACATATGCAATCTTGCGATGTTTTTCACACACAACACGCAATATTCTTTGCTACTCTTGATATATGAGCAGGTACAATGTGATTTGGCCATCACAAGTGTTTACATATGCTAATGTATGCTCACTAAACTGTCTTAACTTGTTTTTGAAAAATAAAATTGGTTAGACTTGTTTAGTGTGTGTGTGTGTGTTTCTGAGGATCCATATGCTTAAAATGTTTGATGATAGATGATTTTGAGAGCTTAATATGTTGATTGAATCATTGATTGAGGTTCATGTTGGATTGCATTCATATCTGTGTTTTTCACTTCTCGAAAAACTATTTTCAAAAGCAAGCTCGACACCTCCTCGATACCTAGCTATCTGTCGAGCTTCTCAAGCTTTTCTTTATCGCAATCTCGATACCTCCTCGACACCTGGTGGATCGATCGAGAAAGTTTCTGTCTTCTCAATACCTTCTCGACACCTGGTGGATCGATCGAGATTCTGTTCTTGGTTCTGGTGTTCATTCCTCGATACCTTCTCGACACCTTCAGCTATCGATGTGCTTTTTCTCGACACCTTCCTCGACAGATGTCTCGACACCTCTCGATACCTCATCTGTCGAGAATTACTGAGGTTCCTATTTAAGCCTCCTCTGCGATCCGGTTCTCATTTCTCTCGATCTCTCTCGATCTGTCCGCGTCTGTTCATCTCCCAAACTTAGATTTCTCACTCAAAACCTTCAACCCACGTGATTTTCGACCCTTCCTTGCTTCAAATCACTTGGTATGATCTCTTTTCTCTTCATTCTTCATGCACTTCATGTTTTGAATCTCAGGTTTTGGGGTTTTTGAAAACTTTTGGGGTTTTTCAAAATTAATGAGTTTTTCTTAAAATTTTGGGATGGGTTTTCCTTTAAATGTGTTAAAAATGTCATACATTGCATCACATTTGCATTAGAATGGTATTTTCATGCATTTAGATGTGTGAACTATGTTTGTGTGCTGGTAGGTTTGGATTGGGCTGAGCCCATGATGAAATTTCTTTTGCATGTCACATGTTCATGCATCCCCATGCATACGTACTCTCTATTCAATATTTTTGATATATTTGAATTGCTTTTGGACTTTTCTGATTGTCTCTTTCTTTATCTCTCCCTCATTCTGTTTACGTTAGTAGTGTCTATGGCACCTAAGCATAAATCTACTCCGGCTCGGAACCCTCTGCGTTCTGGAGCTTCTTCATCTTCTGATTCTGCTCCTCTTAATCTTCAGTTCCGTGATGATGGTGCCCACAAGGCATTTTTGGAGAAATTTTCTAGACGAGGTGTTCATTCGGAACGCCAAGTCATTTTGGCGGACTTCGCCGACACTGACCTTCCCTCTGTCATTCACAGTAAGGGATGGGAGTCACTGTGTGACGTCCCGGTCACATGTCCTCTCGTGCTCATTCAGGAGTTTTACTCCAACATGCACGGGATTGATCGTTTAGTACCTCTCTTTTTCACTCGCGTTCGAGGTACGCGCATTCCTGTCATATCGCGGCTAGTTGCGGATGTGCTTAGGGTTCCTAGGATAGACTTTCCTGACTATCCTTCTTGTGATCGTCTGAGGATTGTGTCCAAAGATGAGCTCATTTCTGCTTTCTGTGAGCGCCCTTCGGAGTGGGGTGAGCGTCAGTACACATCATGTCGGCCTTTTGTTAAAGGTCCTAGATTCCTAAACATGGTGATGACTTTTGTACTCCATCCACTTTCTCACTACAACTCCATCACAGAGCCTCGTGCTCGATTTTTGTTATCCCTTCTTGAGCATCTTACCATAGATTTTCCTTCTCATTTCATTTTGTCTATCATAGATGTTCATTTGGATACGGCAACCCGTGATAAGCTCATCTTTCCTTCTGCTATCACGAGGATTCTACGCCATTTTTCCATTCCTTTTCCCGTGTCTGACCCTTTCACCTTCATGTGTGCCATAGATGCCGCTACCGTAAAACGTAGTGAGGCTCAGTTTAGGTCGAGACAGCAAGATTCCACTCCTCCCTCCCGTTCAGCTCCATCCGGATCTATTCCTTCTACATCAGCTCCTTCTTCCTCTCTGAGCGAGTTTCACTTAGAGACATCATGGCGCAGCTGCAGCGCATGGATGCTCGCCTCGATACACTCACCATTGAGTTGTATCAGGTGAATATTCGTGTTGGTCGTATTGCACGATGGCAGGCGACCATGGGTGGTTTTGCTCCTGAGGTTACTCCTTCACCACCTCCTCCAGCGGCTTCTGATTCTGAGGATGATGATGCTTCGGATGATGATGATGGAGATACTAGCTTTACTGATGAGATGTCTACTTGACACTCTACCCTTTGTCACTCGTGACAAAAAGGGGAAGTAATTTTGGGATATGAGAGTAGTCATCTTAGGAGGAGAGTTAGCATAGGACATTTTTGTTAGGGGGAGTGTTGATACTTGAGGGATGTAGTGAGGATATGATGTATCTTTTCTTTTCTTTATTTTTAGATACATTGTTCTTGTATATGAGGTCTTGTGACCAGTTTTACATACATTGTACTTATATTCATTATATGTGGATGTATGTTTCTTTCACCTATCTCTACATGTGCTGTTTCTTTTCTATCTTTATACACATGATTCTTATACTTGTATGCAATCTATTTATTTCTGTTTCACACAAGATGCCTTGATGAGTTTTGTTTAAAGTGTTTCAGAAATACAGGTTGTCAAAGTCTACTTGCCATAAACTCTTTTCTTGCAAAGTTTTTCAAGGGTTTGTGTTAGGATAGATTTTATTGTATTCAACAAGTGAATATGAGTTGAGTGATTTATGACTTCTCTCATATGTTCATTTGTTTGCTATGGTTTTGTCACGGATTGCCAAAGGGGGAGATTGTTAAGACATATGTGTTTCACTTGTTAAAGAACATATGTCATTCTTTTATGTAATTGGCTAATCCTTTGACAAAACGCACTTTACTTGTAATTGGGTAGATCTAGGACGTGTTGAAATACTTCAAGAAACTATGTTTCAAGATCAAGTGTTGAAGTCATCAAGTCTGTCCAAGAAAACAAGCTGATAGTGCAATTTCATTAAAGCTCGACAGCTGCATCTATCGAGCTTAAGAAAGCTGTTCAAGCCCGTAAGCTCGACACCTGCTCGACAGCTTCTCGACACCTCCTATCTGTCAAGATTTAAGAAATTCAGAATTCTTATCTGATTTCTTGGGATCCGTGGATGTGTCTTTGGGCCTTCTTTTCTCCTAACCCTAGACATATAAAAGGATTGTTTTTAGGGCCGTCAAACAGTACACAAGTTGCACAAGCATTGAGAAAACTCTGTTGAAGCAAAGTGTGACCAGAGACGAAGTTCTTGCCCTAGTTCATCTCTTCTGAAGAAGTTGCTGTGTATTTGCACCTTTGGGTTTTGTGACCAAGCATCTTCTTGATCTTCATCGTGTAGGATGAACTGAAGAACTTTGCAGTCAACCTCTCTTTCAGTTGATGTTTGAAGTCGCGTACTGGGATCCGCGCATTGGTTAGTCACGTACTTGGGAGCCGTGCATCAAAAGAGGGAACTGTCACTACAGAACAAGTCCAATTGGGTATTGGGGTAAGAGTTCAACTGTAGGTTTGTAAGGTACTTGGAATTCCTTTACTTGTAACCGCTTGTTGTGATAATAGTGGAGTTTCGGGAGTGGTGACCTGAAAATCACCCGGTGGGGTTTTTGCCGTAAGGGTTTTTCCCATTCGTAAACAAATCACTGTGTCATTTAATTTTCGCTACATATTTAGTTTATTGGTGATTTGTTTGTGCTTCCACGCGTTTGCATGTTAACAAGGGGTCATTCAGTTTGTGGCCTATCCCTCCCAATTGTCATCCCTATAAGCTAAACTCTTTTGTGGTAAAAAAAAAAAAAAAAAAAAGAACCTTTATTTTATAATATAAACTAGTGTGTTTTGCATTAATAGCAAGTACGGGACTAAATGTCTAAATCCATTTTCGGGTATGTTCATCCTAACTCTATGACATTGTCGGTACAATGGATTTAAAGCATGATGTTATGCACTGTAAGGTCTTGTCATTGCACTGCATCGAACAAACTAGCGTGTGGTTATTTGCCTGCCTTTTTATGGAGCAATAACAGTTCATGAAACACGACATTAATTCCTGATTACTGCAGCCCATGAAGCACTGTGCCGTGGCTGTCATATTCTGGCTGTTGACATGTGATGGAGACCATGTTAGCAAGAGCAAAGGCAAGCAGAGAGGATTTAATCGGCAGTCATGTTCCAAAAGCAAGTAACCCGCACAACGCGTTACGACTAATAAGGAGTCCTTATCTGTGGACTTTATGAGCTGGGATAGAGACTGTTACCTGTTTGATAAGAGGCCACTGCTGCTTGAGGTTGGTTTCATTTATGTCATTCCCCATACATGACTTCTCTCAATAAAAATTAAAAAATAAAAATAAAAATAAAAAAATAAAAAAATAAAAAATCCTTTACAAAGTGAGAGCTGTTACAACTCACCAGAGTGTATGTAGAAGTAGAACTTCTTTTCCATATGGGCCTCTCCCATTTCCATACATCATATAGAAGCCCATGCCCACAAACACACACATACCTTTTATTTATTACCATACTCAAATACCTTTTATTTACTTATTTATTTATTTTATATTGTAAACAAGTTCATGTTTTTTTAGGGGTGTCAATTTGGGTTAGCGTGTTGAATTCGTGTCATGTCGAGGTAGGGGTATTCGACTAAATAACTCAACCCTAACCCGACTCATTTAATAATTGTGTCATGATCTTTCAACCCTGACCCGTTAATAAGGCTGGTTGACCTGACCCAACCCAACCCATTTGACACGTTTAATAAATGAGTTGTGTTGGGTTGTGTAAGGGGGGTGGGCCTGGCTTGGGGTATTGGGCAAGCTCCTGCCGCACTAGGCCCGGGTTGTTTCTGGGTGAGGAGTTGGGACCGGCCCAATTGGAGCACACCTTGGCCCGGCTTGTGCACAATCTTTGCCGCGTCTGCCAAAGTCCATTTAAGAGCTCACAACAGGCAGAGTTATTGTTAACAAGTTATGGCAGGCAGACATAATATTGAAAACGCAAAGGAAATACAATCACAGAACAACTTAACAAGCCTGACTTTTAAAGAATAATGCTTAAGCGAAGAATTAGAACGTGATTATATATGTAAAAAAAAAACGAGTCTGCCACACTAAGTATTGCCGCAGGATTCCAACCACGGAAGGGAAAACTACTCCCTCAATGCAAGTAACTTCACTTGGTGAAATTAATTGCTTTGAGAGGACAGCCCCATATGGTATATGCCCAGGTATAGATTTTGTATTGCCTTTTGAGGACAAGGCTATTGAGGGAGAGAGGGGGTTAACCCATTTAGGTGCATGCCTGCCATAAACACTCCGTTTCTCTTTCTTAGTATTCTTTTCTCTCTGTTTTCTTTCTTCCGATTCTTTTCTCTCTGTTTTTTCTTTGACTTCCTTTTTTCACCCCCCTTTTTTTGCACACAGCCACGGGTCCCTTATATAGGACCTGCCGTGGCCGATTTTACTGTTCTAGCCTTTCTATGGCCCTATTCTGCTATCGTAGCCTTTTGCCATCCACTTACCGAGTCAAATGGTTCTGATCCACCATTGACCCGTGGCTTTCAGACAACGAAGGTTCCTTCTCTACTTCGTCCAGTGTGTCCTCTCTCTCTCTCGGTCTCTCATGGCATGCACCCAGCGGTTCTTACCCACCCTTGCCTCTTTTGGGTGGCATGTCATCCCAGCAGGACTGTGCCCACCGAAAGAGTCTGGGCAAGAAACGCAAAATGGGTTCCCGCTCCTCTCCCCACCGCCAGACCATGCCCTCACCCATGACGTCACCCTTTCCCATAGTGGCTGGGTATAGGCTGGTGATGCCTGGGTCGTTCGCATGCATTACCTTATTGATGTTTTATTCGTTTGCCGAGGTCTGAAAATGGGTGCGCATATCCTGCCGTACGCTTTTTGGCATTTTCTGATGTGGATTGTTTTTCCGGCAGGCCAACGCCCATGTGTTGTCCCTTTCTTTGGAGGGTTGAGCTCTGTAGTGGGCTTCCCTTTAGTTTGGGTGTTTCGCTTTGTGGCTTTGCGCCTCCTGCCATGCCAAGTTGCTATTCCTGCTGCTCATTTTTAATCCTGCCGAGCCCCTTTGGGCCTGCCATGTGCTTTCCCTCTCCGTAACCCAGTATACTTACTGGGTTCCTCCTCTTATTTCTTGTGGGATCCAATGTCCCTTTTTCTTGTGGGCATCCCTGGCCCATTTTGGTTTTGTTTCACACATGGATTTTTGCTAACTCACTTTGGGCTTTCTTGGCTCAATTTTCTCTATAAACTTTATCCTTTGGGCTCATGGGTTCTCCATTTGCCTGTTACTCTCTTTTTTCTTATTGCAGTGGGCCTGCTGTGGCCCATTCTTTCTTTTCCCTTATCCTTTTCATGGATTTTGTTTCTTTTATCTTTCCGGGCCTATTCAAGCCCATTTGCTTCTTCTGAACCCATCTCATGGACCCTTGAACCATTCATATGCCTTCTTTTTCTTTTTTTGCTGTTTCTTTCAGTTCGCCCGCAACTCTGGGCCTTGGGTCTGCTGGGCTTCATAAAAAATGAGCCTCAACAGGTTGATATGAATGTAACACAACATTTCAACCTACATAATATTAAATATAACATTCATCTAGAAATAATTTAGGATTTGTAAGGTTTAGAGATCTAGGGTTTGTAAAGTTTCAATTCCAATTATATCTCTTGTAAGTTTTTGTAATTACTCACTTTTCTTTTTAAATTTAAAATATATGTTAGATATAAAAGGTATTTGACAAATCTAAAATAAAATAAATATTTATTTGTTATACGAGTTAAAGGATTGTGTTAAGTGGGTTATTTCGGGTTGACACAAATAAATTGGTGTGTCAAACGTGTCTATTGCAGATTACGCAGGTTGACCCACTTATGATACGTTTTTTATCGTGTCGCTTTCAGGTCGACCTATTTATGACCCAAACTTATTAAGGCCCAACCCTAACCCGAAAAAACCCGTGACGGGTTCGTGTCGTGTTCGCAGATTGAGTCAAAAATTGACACCCCTAATGTTTTTCATGGATTTACACTACAACATGAGCAAAGTGAATTTTACTCTGTATGTTTCTGCGATAATACTTTCTAAAAAATAAATTATTTTTTTAAATTATTTTATTTTCTTATATTTAATAGCAACTTTAAATAAGCTGAAAAATAATTTTTTTAAATTTTAATTATTTAGCTTGTTGTGAAATAACGTGTTTTTCAAAAAGTTTTAGTAGAAAACAATCTCTAACAATAAATCATACTTTTTCTGTCAACTAAATAAGTCATTTTTTTTAATGCTACTTGATAAGGAATAAAAAATAGTAACATTATAGTCTTAATCCGTCAGCATATACTAAGGCTGACGGTTAGACATCGCCTTAGGCTTAACCCATCAGCGTACGTCACGCTGACGGTTATACAGCCCCACATGCCTAACCCGTCAGCATACGTCAGACCGACGGTTATACAGCCTCACATGATGAACCCGTCAGCCTACACTTATGCTGACGGATTCATGTGACGAAGGATAACCTTAGAAGCTGACGAGAATGACACCCCTGTCCAGGCTGACGGATCATGAGGCCGACGGTTAAATAAAATCCTTTTACTTGGACACCACGCCTAGTGATAGAATCCTATAAGGAAAGGGTTCCGCAATCTACGCTCACGTGAATCCCTATATGGAAAAGACTTCTACTCCAAGGAAGAGAGGTCAACCCTCTACTACTATAAAAGCCCCAATACCCTCACAAATCGAGGTACGCACAATTAACCCCTCTCTAGCACTCTAGAGTTGAAACAAGTCCTAACTTGACCTTCGGAGGGTATTTGGCCGGCACCACACCGGTGCTCTCTGTTAGGTCTTCTTCTTTTTGTTGTGCAGGTGTAGTTCCGAGCGCACAAGCATTGTGCAACTCACTGATGAGATTTTCAGCATCATCAGTTGGCGCCGTCTGTGGGAAAGACAACGCTGTAAGCCATATTACCGTTTCCCGGACTAAAGAGTTGCATGGTACTCACTCGCTCAATGGCAACTACTAACGACGTGCAAGAAGAGGAGCAACCCACGACTGCCCTCGAGAGACAAATACGGACTCTTGGTGCCGCCGTGGAGCGCCTCACCAAACAAAACCACGACTTGGAGGAGCAGCTGCGCCAGAAGAATGCAGCACAGAACGACCAACCAGGGGATCAAGAGGGGAACAGCACTCCCAAGAAAAATCAGGAGAAACCGGAAGGCAGCCACGCCCCAAGCAGACCAGAGAGGCAGAACTTAAGCATGCCATCCCTCACGGATGCAACTCCACCGCATGTTGTCGCGGAGATGCAGGCAATGAGGGAACAGATGGAGGTTATGATGAACGCACTTAAAGGACGGGTGTCCAGCGATCTTGACGACCTAGTCAACCGCACTGACTCGCCCTTCACTGTGGCTGTGAACTCTTTCCCCTTACCCCACAAATTTCGCATGCCGCATATCGACAGCTATGATGGAGCAAAGGATCCTCTAGACCATCTAGAAACCTTCAAAACCCTAATGCATCTTCAGGGTGTAGCAGACGAGATCATGTGCAGGGCCTTTCCTACAACACTCAAAGGCTCCGCGAGGGTATGGTTCAGCCGACTAACTCCCAACTCCATCAACACCTTCAAGGAACTAAGCGCTCAGTTCACCACACACTTCATTGGAGGCCACAGGTATAAGAAATCCACGGCATGCCTAATGAGTATCAAGCAGCGAGAGGACGAGACACTGAGACCACCCCGATAGATCAAGTCCTAATGCAGATCAAGGATGAAGGAACTCTGGCCTTCCCTGGAAAGCTGAAGGGGGACCCTAGTAGGCGTTCTAGAGACAAATACTGCCGCTTCCACCGAGATCACGGCCATGACACGGCCAACTGTTACGACCTGAAGCAGCAAATCGAGGCCCTTATAAGACAAGGGAAATTACAGAAGTTTGTAAGCAAAGAAAGAGCGGATCCACAACCTCAGGAACAGCCCCCAAGACGGGACAATGACCGCCCTAGACCGCCCATTGGCGACATCAGGATGATTGTAGGAGGGACGCCTGCCGGGTCATCCAAAAAGGCTCGGAAGACGTACCTCAGGATGGTTCAAAATGTGCAGCTAACGGGCTCAGTACCAAAAGTAGCACGAAGAGAAAGCCCCGTCATTGGGTTCTCCGAAGAAGATGCACGACGTCTTCACCACCCGCACGACGACGCGCTCGTTATCAGTTTGCAAGTGGGGGACTACAACTTGCACCGAGTGTTGGTTGACAATGGAAGCTCAGCAGACATCCTATATTACCCCGCATTCCAGCAGATGGGAATCGGCAGAGAACAATTGATCCCGACGAATGCCCCCCTCGTCGGTTTCGGAGGAACGAGGGTGTTTCCCTTGGGTGCAGTCACACTGTCTGTAACGGCAGGCAACTATCCACAGCAGATCACGAAGGACATAACATTCCTTGTAGTCGACTGTTCGTCGGCCTACAATGCCATCTTGGGGCGACCCACCCTCAACTCATGGAAAGCGGCAACCTCAACTTATCACTTAATGATCAAGTTCCCCACCGAATACGGAACAGGTGAACTTCGTGGAAATCAGGTGGCCGCGCGCGAATGCTACGTGGCTATGATGGAAATGGATGATCAACTCCAAGCCATGAGCATAGAAGAGCATCGAAATACGACGGAACCCGTCGAAAAGCTTGAAGAAATATCCCTTGACGACTCCAGACCTGACCGAACAACAAGGGTTGGCACCCTTGCAAGTCCCATGATCCGACAGACACTTGCAGCCTTTCTCAGAGAGAATCGGGACGTGTTCGCTTGGAGTCACGAGGACATGCCAGGAATAGACCCTTCAGTCATGGTGCACAAGCTGAATATATCACCATCCTTTCCACCCGTTCGACAAAAGAAGCGGGTGTTTGCCCCCGAACGGGATCGAGCCATAGCTGAAGAAATTTGCAAGTTACAGGAAGCGAACTTTATCAGAGAAGTTTACTACCCCGACTGGCTGGCCAACGTAGTGATGGTCAAGAAAGCTAGCGGGAAGTGGAGGATGTGCGTAGACTTCACCGATCTCAACAAAGCATGTCCCAAGGACAGCTACCCCCTCCCGAGGATCGACACTCTAGTAGACTCTACAGCTCAGCACCAGCTTTTAAGCTTCATGGGCAACCCTGAAGCCGCTGGGCGATTAGCACTGTGGGCTATAGAATTAAGCGAGTTTGACATCCAGTATCGTCCACGAACCGCCATTAAAGGACAGGTCGTTGCAGATTTCATAGCTGAGTTCACAAATGGCGAAGACAAGGGGGCAGAGGAGTCTCCCCAATGGAGCATACATGTAGACGGGTCCTCCAACAGGCAGGCTGGGGGAGCCGGCATCGTACTACACTCACCCGAAGGAGACATGGTCGAGTGTATGATCCGCCTTGAGTTCCCTACTACCAACAACGAGGCGGAGTACGAAGCTCTGATAGCAGGACTTGACCTCGCCAAAGCTGCAGGAGCTGAAAGAGCGATCATTCACTGCGATTCTCAAGTCGTGGTCAACCAGATAAATGGGGATTATGAGTGCAAAGGCGAACGGATGAAAAAATATCTGGACCAAGCAAGATGGAGGGTCAGCGAGCTGAAGGCCGAAATCATACAGATACCACGAGGAGAAAACGAAATCATACAGCAATGTTATCAGACAACCATCTGAAGAACTTACCCCAATGACGGCGCCATGGCCGTTCGCTCAATGGGGACTGGACATCATGGGACCGTTTCCTACGGCAATACGACAACTAAAGTTTCTGGTTGTGGGCATCGACTACTTTACGAAGTGGGTCGAAGCTGAAGCCTTGGCCACCATTACGGAAAAGAACGTACGCAGCTTCGTCTGGCGATGTATCGTATGCAGATTTGGCATCCCTAGAGTCTTAGTCTCGGACAACGGGAAGCAATTCGACAACGAGGCCTTTCGGGACTTCTGCTCACAATTAGGGATACAGAACCACTACTCCTCCCCCGCCCACCCTCAAGCCAACGGACAGGTCGAAGTCACGAACCGATCCTTGTTGAAAATTATCAAGACTCGGCTCGAGGGGGCAAAGGGTATATGGGCTGAAGAGTTACCAAGCATACTTTGGGCCTACAGGACAACGGCAAGGACACCGACACAGGAGACACCATTTCGGCTAACATACGGGAGTGAGGCAGTCATCCCAGCCGAAGTCGGCCTCACCAGCTACAGGGTGCACAATCATAACGAAGGGAAAAATGACGAAGCCCTACGTCTACAGCTCGATCTAGTGGACGAAGTCAGGACAGCAGCAGAGCAAAGGCTCGCGCGATACCAGGACCGCATGGCCAAGCACTACAACTCCCGGGTCAAACACAGAGACTTCCAGGTTTGAGACCTCGTTCTAAGAAAAGTCATGGGCGCAGCAAGAGACCCAACTCAAGGAAAACTCGGCCCGAATTGGGAAGGACCCTACCGAGTCACGGCGTGGCAGAGGAAGGGCACCTATCATCTGGAGACACTGGACGGACGGGAGCTACCGCACCCTTGGAATGCTGAACACCTGCGAAAGTATTACCAGTAGAGGCGATGACATGAAGAACAACACCTATCTTTTTATTTTTTAGAATTACTGTTTGCTTTTAAGTATTCGCTACAATAAGCCCAACGGGCATGTCTTTTACTTTGGTTTTGCTACAATAAGCCCAAAAGGGCAGGTTTTTCCTTTTTTAAGTATTTTTTATGCAGATGCATAACAATAAGAGGGATTTATTCAGAACGACTGAAGTTTCTACTTGCAAATCAAAATTAGTAAAAGACCGACGAAAAGTGGCTAAGTCCGCAAATCAGCAACTAAGCTGACGGCCTAAATAAAAGGCTGACGAAAAGTGGCTAAGGCCACAAGTCAGCAACTAAGCTGACGGCCTAAATAAAAGGCTGACGAAAAGTGGCTAAGTCCACAAATCAGCAACTAAGCTGACGGCCTAAATAAAAGGCTGACGAAAAGTGGCTAAGTCCACAAATCAGCAACTAAGCTGACGGCCTAAATAAAAGGCTGACGAAAAGTGGCTAAGGCCACAAGTCAGCAACTAAGCTGACGGCCTAAATAAAAGGCTGACGAAAAGTGGCTAAGTCCACAAATCAGCAATAAAGCTGACGGCCTAAATAAAAGGCTGACGAAAAGTGGCTAAGTCCACAAATCAGCAATAAAGCTGACGGCCTAAATAAAAGGCTGACGAAAAGTGGCTAAGTCCACAAATCAGCAATTAAGCTGACGGCCTGAATAAAAGGCTGACGAAAAGTGGCTAAGTCCACAAATCAGCAACTAAGCTGACGGCCTAAATAAAAGGCTGACGAAAAGTGGCTAAGTCCGCAAATCAGCAACTAAGCTGACGGCCTAAATAAAAGGCTGACGAAAAGTGGCTAAGGCCACAAGTCAGCAACTAAGCTGACGGCCTAAATAAAAGGCTGACGAAAAGTGGCTAAGTCCACAAATCAGCAATTAAGCTGACGGCCTGAATAAAAGGTTGACGAAAAGTGGCTAAGACCACTAATCAGCAATTAAAGCTGACGGCATAAATAAAAGGCTGACGGTCTAAAAGCAAACAAGTCCACAAAGTGGACAAACCAAAAGGCTGACGGCCTGAAAATGACACTCCACAAAGTGGACGAGCCAAAAGGCTGACGGCCTAAAAAATGACCAAATCCATGAAATGGACAAGTCAAATAAATAGAATGGTCTAACATGACCAAGTCCACAAAAGTGACGGGCCAAAAGGCTGACGGTTAAAAGGGTCCACAACCCTGATTTCAATCTTCCAAAACATACGAGTAAAACAAACCAAGCAAAAGTGATTACATACAATCAAAGTGCAGCGACGGTGTGAACAAATCAAGAGCCCAAAAAAGGCATTAAAAAAGCTGTTAAAATATTACAAATAGGGGCCCAAGGGGCACTCGATAAAACTGTTTGCTAGATAGATAAAAAAAAAAAAAAAAAAAAAAAAAAAAAAAAAAAAAAAAAAAAAAGGGAAAGCATGAGTTACAAGTCGTCACTCCAAAAAATTCTACTTTTTTACAGAAGGGTCCTCTCCGTCGAGCAGCACCACAGGAGGGGTCGCGGTAGTTGGTGGAAGGTTCACAGCAGGCTGGGCCAGGACGACTCCATTACCTCCATGAGGAGAATCCGCTAAGTCATCTGCACCTACGGTGACGGAACCAGTAGCAGGCGTCATAGGAGGGGCGTCATCCAAGGAGATACTGGAAAGATCCAACTCAGGAAAAGCTGACGCCACCTGTCTGAGGCAATCATCAAATCCCGTGCCATAGTATCCGCCACAGGAATCAATAAAGGAGTCCGACGCCTTGAAATTATTTACCGCGTCAGCCCCTGCTGTCTCCATCTGTGCACGGAGAGTCGTCAGCTCCTCTTCAAGCTCACCCTTCTGACGACCCAAATCCTCCAGCTTCTCCTTCACTACTTTCAGCTCAGCGTTAAGGAGACGCATTGCCTCCTTATATTGAGCCTGCTGGTTTTGCATGTTGGCATTATGCTTATGAACGCGAGCGACGACTCCCTCCTTAGCCACGCACCTGTCCTGAAGTGCCTTTACACGAACCAGGGCCTAGCAAAAGGATACAACCGTCAGTCATATTAAATGATAATAATAATGAAAGAAGAAACATCCAAGAGAGATGGCTTACTCGGGTGAGGTCAAACAAAGCTGACGACCCCAATTCATCCGTCGCCAACAAATCACAAGGATCTATGTCAGCAGGCTTGATGAATGACCCCACTGCCTCGACAGCAAAATCCTTGTGAGTTAGCAGGCAACGAGGCCCCTGTAGGACGGGACCAGAAGAGGTCATTACACCTTTCCCTGCCCCGTGAGTGGACTTAGGCGACGGCCTCTTTGGGGGCTCACTCCCGGAACCGACGGCTGCTTTCTTAGGTGGACGGCTGTTATCCCCGTCAGTCTTCCTCTTGGAGGAACCCTTGACGATCTTGGGGGTCGACGAGGGTGCCGTCTCCTCCTGTGCCTTCTTCTCTTCCTTCAAACGGGCTGCCGCAGCCCTTATCCGTTGCTTGGCCACGTCCATCTCTACGAGAGAAACACATGAAGTAAGAACTGACGGTAATAAAAGGATGAATTCAAGAGATAAGGGTAAGATACTCACGGTGACGGGAGAGTTCTTCCAGCCTTCGAGCCTCAGGCGTCGGTACAGGACCACCACAGTAAGCGTGAAGATAGTCGAGGGTGATTAAGTCCCGACACGACCGCTCCTCTAGGGGAATCTCCAAGACCCGACGGATTAAATCCTCTTGCTCACCAGTGATGGAGGGGCGAATGAAGGCTGAAGAGTGCAAATAAACCGACGGCGTTAGAACCATTAAAAGACCAAAAATTATTACTTGCATAAACTAAAGACAAAAGGCTGACGACTAAGACCTGACTCTTTTATAAATGCCCAAGTATTGTCAAAATAGCCGTGAGGTATCGTTTCCCATTCTTCCTGACGACACACCCAGTCCGTCCCTTCAACGAAAAAGAACCTGCTCTTCCAGACTCTATTCGAATCCGGCGTCTCAGACACCAACCTGAGACCTCTCTCCCTGACGGCAAAATGGTACATGCCTTTGGAAGAAGAAAGGTGCCGAGGTCTATAACAATAAAAAAATTCGTCCAAGGTAAGCTGACGGTTTCCTCCACTCAGACGACCCCACAACACCTCGGCACCTATAAAAATCCTCCACGCATTCGGAGCAACTTGGCTGACGGATAAGCCAAGAAAATCAACTAACTGACGGTGTAATGCCGTCAGGGGTAGTCTAAGACCAGCGGCAAACATAGCGTCGTACATACCGACGTCTGCAGTTCTTCCCGTGTAACATTTTTCACCATCTTCAGGCAGACGGATGGGAATATGGTCGGGGATTTGGAAACGGGTCCGTAACTCATTAAAAATTTTAAGAGTCATCTTGGGAAGAAACTTATTTACAGCCCACTCTGGGGGAAGGATGAAGGGACGGTTGCCTCCAGGACTCACAGGAGTCCCTTCACTGGACCCGTCATCACCTTCATCCCCTTCACTAGACCCGTCAACACTTTCATCCCCATCATTATGTCCCTCTCCTTCCACTCCGTCACACCCCTCACCTACTTCCCTCTCCAGGCCATTGTCTCCGTGACCTCCTACCTCCTTGATGGGAGTTTGGGCTGACGTCTCCCTCTCTGAAGACCAGGACGAGCTCCCTGACTCACTACCTGATCCAAACACCTCGTCGTAACCCGCTCCATCGCGGACCGACGACCGTTCACTCGACGCGTCACTCGACATTTTGACTACCTACAAGTGACGGGTGTAATCTAAGCACCTAGGATGACGACTCGGCTTAAAAAGATAAAGCAGGAACAAAAGGAGAAGAGAACTTACAAGTTCCTCGAAAATGACGGCCGAAGAGGTGACGGAAATAATGTTGGCAGGTGCTGACGGAAGAAAAGCGACGGATAGCTCTCCAGGAATCAGGGGAAGTGAAATAGTGAAAATGAGGAGAGGTGGGCCATCTATATATAAGGGAAATGCACGGAAGACGAAGCGACGCCCTCAAACCAGACGCCGAGCCAACCAGAGCACGCCACGTGTCCTAGCATTTAATGTTGGAATGACAGCTTATAAATTATTCTCTCCTGGTTAAAACAGTTGGTAGGAACGGATGAAAACTCCATAACCCGTCAGGTATGGCTGACGGAGATATGGAGTAGGGGGCAACTGATAAGGAATAAAAAATAGTAACATTATAGTCTTAATCCGTCAGCATATACTAAGGCTGACGGTTAGACATCGCCTTAGGCTTAACCCATCAGCGTACGTCACGCTGACGGTTATACAGCCCCACATGCCTAACCCGTCAGCATACGTCAGACCGACGGTTATACAGCCTCACATGATGAACCCGTCAGCCTACACTTATGCTGACGGATTCATGTGACGAAGGATAACCTTAGAAGCTGACGAGAATGACACCCCTGTCCAGGCTGACGGATCATGAGGCCGACGGTTAAATAAAATCCTTTTACTTGGACACCACGCCTAGTGATAGAATCCTATAAGGAAAGGGTTCCGCAATCTACGCTCACGTGAATCCCTATATGGAAAAGACTTCTACTCCAAGGAAGAGAGGTCAACCCTCTACTACTATAAAAGCCCCAATACCCTCACAAATCGAGGTACGCACAATTAACCCCTCTCTAGCACTCTAGAGTTGAAACAAGTCCTAACTTGACCTTCGGAGGGTATTTGGCCGGCACCACACCGGTGCTCTCTGTTAGGTCTTCTTCTTTTTGTTGTGCAGGTGTAGTTCCGAGCGCACAAGCATTGTGCAACTCACTGGTGAGATTTTCGGCATCATCACTACTAAACACTAAAAAATATAAATAAAAACCCATTTCTTATTACCCAAAGTTTTCCGAGAAAGAAACCAACAGTGGTTAATTAATTGTAAAATTTAAAAGGAAAAAACTGAAACAACAATGAGAAGGCAATGAATAACGTGTACAAGCTACACGCTCGCCTCCTCAAGACTGGGTTTCACAATCATCCTCTATCTCTCCAACACCTCCTTCTATCGTGCGTCCCTGCTGCGCCTCAAAGCTTAACCTACGCACGGTCCCTCTTCGCTCACATTCCCTCGCCCGACACTTTTGCCTACAACACCATCATCAGAGCTCATGCCCACTCCTCTCCTTCTCACGCCCTTTCGTTCTTCTCTAAAATGCGCCACCATGACGTCTCATCCGACAAATTCACCTTCCCATTTGTTCTCACAGCCTGTGCTCGCCTTCAGGTGGGTCAGGAGCTTCACTCGCTCATCGTTAAGATTGGTTTTGATTCTGACATTTATGTTCAGAACTCGTTGATAAGTCTCTATGGTTGTCGCGGGTCTGTTCAGCACGCCTTAAAGGTGTTTGATGAAACGCTTCATAGAGACTTGGTTTCATGGTCGTCTATGATTGGTTGCTTTGTGAATAATGGTTTTGATAATGAGGCTTTGGCTTTATTTCAACAAATGCAGATTCAGGAGGATATGAAACCCGATTATGTCATTATGATCAGCGTGATATCTGCAGTTTCAAGATTAGGGGAGTTGGAATTGGGCCGATGGGTTGATACTTATATACGTAGAATTGGGATGGAGCTTACTGTTCCATTGGGTACTGCTCTCATTGATATGTATTCAAGATGTGGGTCTGTTGATGAGTCAATTCGAGTGTTCAATGAAATGCCTGTTAGAAATTTATTGACATGGTCAGCAATGATTAATGGCCTTGCGGTGCATGGCCGTAGTGGAGAAGCTCTTATGTTTTTTTACAAGATGAAGAATTCTGGCCTACACCCGGATTATAATACTATCACTGGTGTTTTAGTTGCTTGTAGCCATGGCGGTCTTGTTGAAGATGGTTGGAGAGTTTTTGAGAGCATTAGGAATGAGTATGGCATGAAACCACTGCTTGAACATTATGGTTGCATGGTTGATCTCCTTGGCCGTGCAGGCTTGCTCTATGAAGCCTATGACTTTGTGGAAAGGATGCCAATGATGCCAAACTCTGTTATTTGGAGATCGTTGCTTGGAGCATGTGTAAGTCATAACCATGTTAAATTGGCAGAGAAAGTGAAGCAGAGGATCTATGAGCTCGACCCTTACCATGACGGTGATTATGTGCTTTTATCAAACGCATACGGCGGGGTTGGTAGATGGGATGAGAGGGAAGTGGTGAGGAATTCAATGAGGGAAAAAAGAGTGTGCAAGAAACCTGGTTATAGTTTAATTAATTTGGACCAAGTGACTCACGGGTTTGTTTCTGGGGATAGTTCTCATTCGACTCAGTGGAGGCAAGAAAATTCTTATTTTCAATAATTGGAAATTTAAGGCTTGGAGGTTCAAGATATACCCCTTATACATAATACATCTGATGTACTACATGACAAAGAAGAGGAGGAGGAGCATGGTAAAAGTTATCACAGTGAGAAGTTGGCCGTTGCTATTGCACTCCTTAAACTTGAAAATAGGACTATAAGAATCATGACTGTCATAGTTTCATGAAGCATGTTTCAGATATATTTGATAAAGAAATCGTCATCCATGACCGAAACCGGTTCCATCACTTTATTAAGGGATCATGTTCTTGTCAGGATTATTGGTGAAAAGCTATACCTCGTCGATCTTTTTTTTTTTTTTTTTCATTATTTTGTATTTAATCAAACTAACTGCACAAATAAGCTCTTCATCATCAACACGTAGAAGTCCAACACAACTCTCTTAAGAACCCAGATTAGTCATTGATGATGCGAAAATCGTCAGCAATGTAGGTTCGTCCAGACAGAGTCGAATCCTCGTCACTGAACTTGCAAACGTGGTGTAAAGCTCTCCTCAAATGGTCACCGGTGTGGGGCTTGCCACAGAGCCTCTGATGATAAAGTCAGTAAATGGAAGCTTTTTAGGAAGTAGGAGAGCTCAGAATATCAAAATTACGTGTGCTAATGTATTTCAGTTGTGTGTATGTACCTGGTCTGGTCCTGATGGACTTGTATATATAGCTTCACAATTTCTAGCCGTTGGGGCTTTAATTGTGGCTTTAGTGCCCTTTTTGTAATGCTTCAGGGCTTATTAATGTGGGTGTTGATGAGCTTCCAACGATATGACAGCTAATTGGTAACTGATTGAGGCATTAAAATTTCTTATTAATGATTCGCTTGTCTTCGTCCATGTCGTGGCTGAGTGGACGAATGTTCTTAGTGAGGTCGTCTGGGTAGGGTAGTTCGCCAGTCCCCATCAATCATCTTTCTGGAAGCTTACTTCATGAAGAATGTGCTCCAAAGTTTTTGCTACATTAATCATAAAAAAGTTAGCTTTATTCATAAAAAAATTACTCAATCATCATCTCTCTGTATCTCATTAGTTAATTTTAAAAAGATTGGTTGCATTTGTTAGAATAATAACAGCGGGTGAGTGGGGGACACAGGACAAGCCAGAACAAATCAACAAGAAAATAAAATTAAAATAGGACAAATCCTACAAAAGCCATAAACCCAGTGCTAGGTGCCCTCTTTGTGTTTGTATTTATTTCATCTCATGAAGAATGTGTTGGAAAACATAGTTTTGCGTCTCATACAAAACAAGCAGCGGAAATTAATGGATCTACTTCATTCATGTGAGCTAACATGAAATATCTGAATTTTAGAAACAAAGAACAGATAGGTGTATCTTGATGTAGTGAAATTCAAAATAAAGAAGAAGATTGAACTTGGGAAGACCTTCAATCTTCACCCAAATTTTACACATGTCCAAGGTGTGTGGTTTCTCAATCAGTTTCGTACACACCCTTTTTTCACAGAAAAACTTGTGTTCTTTTCAAAAACTGTTTTTCTTTTGTTTTCACTCGTACGAACTAATAACTACCTAGGTAGTTATTTTATTTAATAACTCTTATTAAATAATTAACTGATTATCTAATTGAGTTGACCTTTTGCGACAACTCAATTGGGCTATTGTTGTGTGGCTTGGGATGCGACCAAAGGGACAAGTAAGGCTTTTACTCCAATGAGTTTTGGACTTATCTGTCAACTCTTGATAAGTCTAAAGTTACCATTAATTTTATATATTAATAGGTAAAGTTTAAAGAAAGTTCAATTATAATTTAAAATTAGAATCCAATTTTGCGTCATGTGTCTAAATTTATGTGAGGATCATACTATAATTATCCACTTAAGTTTATGCCATGTGTCCACTTAAGTTTTTTTAATTTTTGTGCCAAGTGAGTTAATAAATGCAAAATACTAAGAATATAATATTAATGAACTATAAAATAAAATAACTAATCACATATACTCAATAAAAATTACCACATAATAAAGATCACCACATGTTCTATCTTATTAAAAATTAGAAGAAAAAAAAGTGATCATAAGTAGTTTTAAATTAAGGTAAGAATTTTAATATGTGATTAATTATATTTACTTTAAAAAAAAATAAATTGACTAATTATTTATATTTTTACGATAAAATTTGTGTTTAATTTTAAATGTATCTATATGTATACATGTGTTACATGCTATTTTTTTTTTTTTTATAGATAATTTGACTAATTATTTATATTTTTATAATAAAAATTGTGTTTAATTTTAAATGCATCCATGTGTTTGCATGGGTTACATACTAGTATATATTAATAGCCAAAACTGAGAAAAAATTCAATTAAATACTAAATTGGAGTCTAATTTTGTGTCACATGTCTCATCTAATTTTTTTTTTAAATTTGTGTGTCAAGTGAATTATTATGTACAAAAATCCAAGAGTCTAAATTCAATTAAATTCTAAATTGAATTTTAATTAAAATTCAATTTTGTGCCATCTGTCCTATCAAATTTTTAATTTTTGTGGCAAGTAAATTATTGGGTGCAAAAATCGAAGAGTCTAGATCTAATTAGATTCTAAATCATGTCTAATTTTGCGCCATGTGTCTCATCTAACTTTTAAATTTGTGTGTCAAGTGAACTATTAGGTGCAAAATCAAAGAGTTTAAATTCAGTTAGATTCTAAATTGAATTTTAATTGAAATTCAATTTTGTGCCATGTGTCCCATCTAATGTTTTAATTTTTGTGGCAAATGAATTATTGGGTGCAAAAACCGAATATGCTAGATTCAATTATATTCTAAATCATGTTTAATTTTGCACCATGTGTCTCATCTAATTTTTAAATTTGTGTGTCAAATGAATTATTAGGTGCAAAAATCAAAGAGTCTAAATTCAATTAGATTCTAAATTGAATTTTAATTGAAGTTCAATTTTGTACCATGTGTCCCATCTAATTTTTTTAATTTTTGTGACAAGTGAATTATTAGATGCAAAAACCGAAAAGTCTAGTTCCAATTAGATTTTGAATTCTATATAGTGAAAATCCAATTAAATTCTAAATTGGAGTCTAATTTTGAGTCATGTGTCTTGTAGGGTCAATTTTTGTAGCCCAAACCCAAAGGATTTGGATTATGAGCCCAATAAACCCAAAATAATGAATTTGTAGAGAGTGGGTGAAAGAGCTGGGCTGGTTGCGAATTAAACAAGAGATAACTATGGTATTTAAGGATGAATTATCATGCAATCATGCTTGAACAACTGAATCAATGAATGTCCGAAGAGGTGTTTTATTGAATGAAATGTGATTACAACTCTTAGAGCTACAGTAAAGTTGTTTTCTCATTCTCTTTCTTTTTTTTCCCGGTCCCCCATTACCAGAGGCCTCTTCTCTTTATATAGCACCCTCTCTCATCATCTTCATCGTCCACTTGTTCTTCATCTAGGCATCCACTTGAGTACATGTCTCATCGGGTATCTTCTTTAGCTCTCTGTGAGTAGTGGTAGCTGAGATTATACTGTTCAGGGGTCTTCTCCTCATTAATGCGGTCAGAAAAGCAGCTACAGTGCATTTAATGTGGTGGTTGCATCTTGTCTTCTAGATATTTTTTCGTTCCTATCATCTCCATACATGCCTGAAGCCTTCCCTTATTATCAAAATCATTAGAAAGATTACTTGAACCTCCCAGACGTCTGCTTGACCAAGGCTCTTTGTGTCCGAGGAGGATGGCCTCTTCGGACCAACGGCGATCTCTTCGGACTACACTCATCATTCACTTCCAGGTATGTTTCTTCCACATGGGCTCCTTCTCCAACATTTTCCTCTCTTCGGACACATAGTAATCTTCAAATAGGGCCCTAGGCCCAATACGTAAGGTTGGACTTTCACCCCCCACAATAGCCCCTCAAAATTTTAGTTTTTCCCTCGCATCCGAGGAGAAAAAATAGGATTTTGACTTGTCACGGAATAGAAATTTGAAAAAGCACAAATATCTGGACTTACACGCGTATGGGCATAGGTGCGGACGCTTCATTAATGCTGCTGTCATTTCAGTATTCCCAAAGCGCTATTAATTACTCCAGGCGGCATTTTGTCTCTGGTATCCAACGGTGGACTATTGATCTAATGGACGTGATTTTTCCTCAGAATTTGGGCGGGGTGACTCCTGCCCCTTCGCTTGCCCCCATATAAAGCCTCAGAAGAGGTTACTTCTTCTTTACTTTGCAAATTCTCAGATAACCCAGCGAACTCAAACACTCGAGTCCATCAAGTTCTTCCAATCACCAATCATAGTCCTACCTAGAGTCTGTAAAATCTTTCTGCGAGTTCGAAGATCATCCTCCGATTTAGTTTGCGTAAGTTTCGACATCTCTAAACCTTTCATCTTCTCTTTGGCCAGCGTCCTCGGCCTTCGAATAGTCACTCCCTAGTCGCTACATTTAGTATTTCCTTATTTCTGTTTAATTGAGATGGGTAGATTTCAGTATCAGGTGGATAGCCCCGCCCAGATGGAAGAATTCAGGGCGACATACCGCATACCTCTAAATGTGGGTTTGAGGTATTGTCCTCCAGAAAGAATACTGACAGATCGGAAGGTGGGCGAAGTTGTAATCCCCATCATCGCCATTTTAGAAGGGGGGATGACTATCCCCATGGGTCCCATCACCAGTAATTACCTCCGAAACCATAGGCTTAGTCCTGAACAATGTGCGCGTAACGTTTTTAGGATCTTAGGAGCAGTTTATGATTTGAACCGTCATCTAGGATTAGGACTCACCTGGCTCGACGTGGTACATATGTACGAGTGTCATAGCCAAAAAGGGGCGTGATATTATCTTAAATCCCGATCCGACGTTGTTAGGCTCCTCTCCTGCCTTCCCAAATCTAACAAAGGGATGAAGGACGACTATGTGATCATCTTGGGCGCGTGGCATGACGGTATTTATTGCCCAACCAAACCAGGAGAGCCAGGTGGGATATCCTAGATTTAGGTTTACTAACAGTAGATTTAGGATCTCTGCTTTTTAGCAATTTTGTCCTTTCTTTGTATCATTATTTTCAAGTTTTTGACTAAGTTCTGTTGTGATGTTAACAGATAAAGAACACGTTTCTCCTCGGCTCAGCCTCACAAACACTGCCGCGCTCAATTATCTATTACGATCAAAAAATTTTGTCAGTGAAGACGGGCAACTCCGGTCGGTTCCTCTTATTCTTGGTTACACGGCAAAATCGAAGGATTTTCAGCCGGTTGGCAACGCGATAAGACAAGGAGACTATCGCATCAACCGAATAGACATTGCTCGAAAGGATTTTCTAGCTCCGTTCGATCTTGCCCCCGTGCCACATCCAAACCCGCAGGGTATACCACTACTCGTCCAGCCGGTTCAGCAGATTCCTTTCGGACCAGTAGTAGCAGAAGGGGTTCCAGTGATACAAGTCTCGGACGCCGAGGAGGAAACCGACAGGCAGTCTAGTGTCCATCCTCCCGTTCTAATAACTGCTCTCCCAGAGGACTCTTCGGAGGAAGAGGATATGGTGGATTTAAGGAGCTTAATGAAGAATAAGGGTAAAAAAGCTGAGCCCAAAGGGGCCGGAACGTCCCAACCAGCTGTGAGTCTTCCTCCACCACCTCCTCAGGTTCCTCTGGATCTCGGCGCCAAGCAAGTGCCAGATCCGAAGAAGAAAAGGCCCCATACTGACAATGAAGAAAGAGAGGTAGCGCCTCCGAAAGGGATCAAACAGCAAAAGGTGGCTAAAGATCACCAGAGTAAGAAGGCTTCATCTACTGAGAGCCGAGATGACCCTCTTGTTGGTGACGTGCGCCAAGGGCCTCGCACATGGTCCCCCAAGTTGGAATTGGACGGTGCTCCCATTCCTTGGGATACCTCCCTCAGAAACTACAATGGGGGGAAAGTAGGTGTCGTTGCTGAGGCCTTGGAGCAACCACTGCTCCTCCCCCGAGACATGGATTCTTACAGGCGCTTCAGCCAGTATGAACTCTTCTTGTCCCTAAAAAGAGATTTAGCCATGGTAAGTGAGTTAATCCATCTTTTCAGTTTAGGATGTTGATTTTTTTTTTTTTTTTTTTTTTTATGTTGACTTTTTCATTCTGCTATGCAGATTACCCAGCAAGTCTTCGTGGCGGAAGAGTGGAACAAAAAGACATATATTGAAGCCCAAGCAGAGGCCCACTCTCGGTCCGAGGCAGAAAGTCTTTGGGCAGTCTGAAGGAAGAATATTTTCAACTGTCTGAGCAGTTCAAAGAGATTACCAAGCAAAGGAATAGTCTTGATGCGGGTCTGAAGAATGCTGAGAAGCAGGCCGAAGACCAACGCCAGCTGCTGAATGTAACTGAGATCAATCTGGCAACAGAGAAAGCACTGGTGAAGGATCTTCGAGCTGAACTTCAGAAAGCCAAGGAGACTGCCAAACTGGCTCAGAAGGATGCTCAGCTGGCCAAGGAGGCAGTCGAGGCTAAAAGAAAAGCAGCATATCAGTTGGGGGTGGATGAGACCCAAGTCAACCTCACTGAGCAATTTGCCTCTGTCAGCCGAGACTATTGCGATATAACTTGGGGGAAAGCAATGGATGCTACTGGGGTCCCTGCGGACTCAAACCTGAGACTGCCTGGGAGCATATATTACGATCCGGAAATTCGTGAACTCCCAGAAGCTCTGGAGCAGCCCCCAGTCAGCCAGACCCCTCCTGCTCCTGCTGAAGCACCCAGAGAGTCTGAGGGTACTTAGGAAAAGGATAAAGAACAAGTCCCAAACGTTGCTGCTGCCCAGCCCAGTCAAACAGTTGATCCCTCGGCCACTCAGACAAAGACTTAAATATCTAGGAGTTTTTGTTCAGTATTTGTATTGTTATATAGTTAGTTTTTTTTTATGTAAGGACCTGCAAACCGTTCTATTTTGATCAATGAAATCCTTTCTCTTTTACTTTTGATGTCCTTGATGTCCTTGTTAACTAACCCAAATCATCTGGTCCGAGGACTACAGGCATGATTGGATTTAAGTTTAAACACTTATGGAACTTGTGAAGGAGTGTTAACTAACCCAAATCATCTAGTCCGAGGACTACAGACATGATTGGATTTAAGTTTAAACACTTATGGAACTGTGAAGGAGTGTTAACTAACCCAAATCATCTGGTCCGAGGACTACAGACATGATTGGATTTAAGTTTAAACACTTAGACAACCGCAAATGAGTGTTAACTAACCCAAATCATCTGGTCCGAGGACTACAGGCATGATTGGATTTAAGTTTAAACACTTAGAGAACTGTGAAGGAGTGTTAACTAACCCAAATCATCTGGTCCGAGTACTACAGGCATGATTGGATTTAAGTTTAAACACTTAGAGAACTGTGAAGGAGTGTTAACTAACCCAAATCATCTGGTCCGAGGACTACAGGCATGATTGGATTTAAGTTTAAACACTTATGGAACTGTGAAGAAGTGTTAACTAACCCAAATCATCTGGTCCGAGGACTACAGGCATGATTGGATTTAAGTTTAAACATTTATGGAACTGTGAAGAAGTGTTAACTAACCCAAATCATCTGGTCCGAGGACTACAGACATGATTGGATTTAAGTTTAAACACTTATGGAACTGTGAAGGAGTGTTAACTAACCCAAATCATTTGGTCCGAGGACTACAGGCATGATTGGACTTAAGTTTAAACACTTATGGAACTGTGAAGGAGTGTTAACTAACCCAAATCATCTGGTCCGAGGAATACAGGCATGATTGGATTTAAGTTTAAACACTTATGGAACTGTGAAGGAGCGTTAACTAACCCAAATCATCTGGTCCGAGGACTACAGGCATGATTGGATTTAAGTTTAAACACTTATGAAACTTGTGAAGGAGTGTTAACTAACCCAAATCATCTGGTCCGAGGACTACAGGCATGATTGGATTTAAGTTTAAACACTTATGGAACTGTGAAGGAGTGTTAACTAAACCAAATCATCTGGTCCGAGGACTACAGGCATGATTGGATTTAAGTTTAAACACTTAGAGAACCGCGAATGAGTGTTAACTAACCCAAATCATCTGGTCCGAGGACTACAGGCATGATTGGATTTAAGTTTAAACACTTAGAGAACTGTGAAGGAGTGTTAACTAACCCAAATCATCTGGTCCGAGGACTACAGGTATGATTGGATTTAAGTTTAAACACTTATGGAACTGTGAAGGAGTGTCAACTAACCCAAATCATCTGGTCCGAGTACTACAGGCATGATTGGATTTAAGTTTAAACACTTATGCAACTGTGAAGGAGTGTTAACTAACCCAAATCATTTGGTCCGAGTACTATAGGCATGATTGGACTTAAGTTTAAACACTTATGGAACTGTGAAGGAGTGTTAACTAACCCAAATCATCTGGTCCGAGGACTACAGACATGATTGGATTTAAGTTTAAACACTTATGGAACTGTGAAGGAGTGTTAACTAACCCAAATCATTTGGTCCGAGGACTACAGGCATGATTGGACTTAAGTTTAAACACTTATGGAACTGTGAAGGAGTGTTAACTAACCCAAATCATCTGGTCCGAGTACTACAGGCATGATTGGATTTAAGTTTAAACACTTATGGAACTGTGAAGGAGCGTTAACTAACCCAAATCATCTGGTCCGAGGACTACAGGCATGATTGGATTTAAGTTTAAACACTTATGGAACTTGTGAAGGAGTGTTAACTAACCCTAATCATCTGGTCCGAGGACTACAGGCATGATTGGATTTAAGTTTAAACACTTATGGAACTGTGAAGGAGTGTTAACTAACTCAAATCATCTGGTCCGAGTACTACAGACATGATTGGATTTAAGTTTAAACACTTATGGAACTGTGAAGGAGTGTTAACTAACCCAAATCATTTGGTCCGAGGACTACAGGCATGATTGGACTTAAGTTTAAACACTTATGGAACTGTGAAGGAGTGTTAACTAACCCAAATCATCTGGTCCGAGGACTACAGGCATGATTGGATTTAAGTTTAAACACTTATGGAACTGTGAAGGAGCGTTAACTAACCCAAATCATCTGGTCCGAGGACTACAGGCATGATTGGATTTAAGTTTAAACACTTATGGAACTTGTGAAGGAGTGTTAACTAACCCAAATCATCTGGTCCGAGGACTACAGGCATGATTGGAATTAAGTTTAAACACTTATGGAACTGTGAAGGAGTGTTAACTAAACCAAATCATCTGGTCCGAGGACTACAGGCATGATTGGATTTAAGTTTAAACACTTAGAGAACCGCGAATGGGTGTTAACTAACCCAAATCATCTGGTCCGTGGACTACAGGCATGATTGGATTTAAGTTTAAACACTTAGAGAACTGTGAAGGAGTGTTAACTAACCCAAATCATCTGGTCCGAGGACTACAGGTATGATTGGATTTAAGTTTAAACACTTATGGAACTGTGAAGGAGTGTTAACTAACCCAAATCATCTGGTCCGAGGACTACAGGCATGATTGGATTTAAGTTTAAACACTTATGGAACTGTGAAGGAGTGTTAACTAACCCAAATCATTTGGTCCGAGGACTATATGCATGATTGGATTTAAGTTTAAACACTTATGGAACTGTGAAGGAGTGTTAACTAACCCAAATCATCTGGTCCGAGGACTACAGACATGATTGGATTTAAGTTTAAACACTTATGGAACTGTGAAGGAGTGTTAACTAACCCAAATCATTTGGTCCGAGGACTACAGGCATGATTGGACTTAAGTTTAAACACTTATGGAACTGTGAAGGAGTGTTAACTAACCCAAATCATCTGGTCCGAGGACTACAGGCATGATTGGATTTAAGTTTAAACACTTATGGAACTGTGAAGGAGCGTTAACTAACCCAAATCATCTGGTCCGAGGACTACAGGCATGATTGGATTTAAGTTTAAACACTTATGGAACTTGTGAAGGAGTGTTAACTAACCCTAATCATCTGGTCCGAGGACTACAGGCATGATTGGATTTAAGTTTAAACACTTATGGAACTGTGAAGGAGTGTTAACTAACCCAAATCATCTGGTCCGAGGACTACAGGCATGATTGGATTTAAGTTTAAACACTTATGGAACTGTGAAGGAGTGTTAACTAACCCAAATCATCTGGTCCGAGGACTACAGGCATGATTGGATTTAAGTTTAAACACTTATGGAACTGTGAAGGAGCGTTAACTAACCCAAATCATCTGGTCCGAGGACTACAGGCATGATTGGATTTAAGTTTAAACACTTATGGAACTTGTGAAGGAGTGTTAACTAACCCAAATCATCTGGTCCGAGGACTACAGGCATGATTGGAATTAAGTTTAAACACTTATGGAACTGTGAAGGAGTGTTAACTAACCCAAATCATCTGGTCCGAGGACTACAGGCATGATTGAATTTAAGTTTAAACACTTAGAGAACCTAGAACGAGTGTTAACTAACCCAAATCATCTGGTCCGAGGACTACAGGCATGACTAGATTTAAGTTTAAACACTTATGGAACTGTGAAGGAGTGTTAACTAACCCAAATCATCTGGTCCGAGGACTACAGGCATGACTGGATTTAAGTTTAAACACTTAGAGAACTGCGAAGGAGTGTTAACTAACCCAAATCATCTGGTCCGAGGACTACAGGCATGACTGGATTTAAGTTTAAACACTTAGAGAACTTGGGACGAGTGTTAACTAACTCAAATCATTTGATCCGAGGACTACAGGCATGACTGGATTTAAGTTTAAACATTTATGGAACTGTGAAGAAGTGTTAACTAACCCAAATCATCTGGTCCGAGGACTACAGGCATGATTGGATTTAAGTTTAAACACTTATGGAACTGTGAAGGAGTGTTAACTAACCCAAATCATTTGGTCCGAGGACTATAGGCATGATTGGATTTAAGTTTAAACACTTATGGAACTGTGAAGGAGTGTTAACTAACCCAAATCATCTGGTCCGAGGACTACAGACATGATTGGATTTAAGTTTAAACACTTATGGAACTGTGAAGGAGTGTTAACTGACCCAAATCATTTGGTCCGAGGACTACAGGCATGATTGGATTTAAGTTTAAACACTTATGGAACTGTGAAAGAGTGTTAACTAACCCAAATCATCTGGTCCGAGGACTACAGTCATGATTGGATTTAAGTTTAAACACTTATGGAACTGTGAAGGAGCGTTAACTAACCCAAATCATCTGGTCCGAGGACTACAGGCATGATTGGATTTAAGTTTAAACACTTATGGAACTTGTGAAGGAGTGTTAACTAACCCAAATCATCTGGTCCGAGGACTACAGGCATGATTGGATTTAAGTTTAAACACTTATGGAACTGTGAAGGAGTGCCAACTAACCCAAATCATCTAATCTGAGGACTACAGGCATGATTGGATTTAAGTTTAAACACTTATGGAACTGTGAAGGAGCGTTAACTAACCCAAATCATCTGGTCCGAGGACTACAGGCATGATTGGATTTAAGTTTAAACACTTATGGAACTGTGAAGGAGCGTTAACTAACCCAAATCATCTGGTCCGAGGACTACAGGCATGATTGGATTTAAGTTTAAACACTTATGGAACTGGGAAGGAGTGTTAACTAAACCAAATCATCTGGTCCGAGGACTACAGGCACGATTGGATTTAAGTTTAAACACTTAGAGAACCGCGAATGAGTGTTAACTAACCCAAATCATCTGGTCCGAGGACTACAGGCATGATTGGATTTAAGTTTAAACACTTAGAGAACTGTGAAGGAGTGTTAACTAACCCAAATCATCTGGTCCGAGGACTACAAGTATGATTGGATTTAAGTTTAAACACTTATGGAACTGTGAAGGAGTGTTAACTAACCCAAATCATCTGGTCCGAGGACTACAGGCATGATTGGATTTAAGTTTAAACACTTATGGAACTGTGAAGGAGTGTTAACTAACCCAAATCATTTGGTCCGAGTAGCATGATTGGATTTAAGTTTAAACACTTATGGAACTGTGAAGAAGTGTTAACTAACCCAAATCATCTGGTCCGAGGACTACAGGCATGATTGGATTTAAGTTTAAACACTTATGGAACTGTGAAGGAGTGTTAACTAACCCAAATCATCTGGTCCGAGGACTACAGGCATGATTGGACTTAAGTTTAAACACTTATGGAACTGTGAAGGAGTGTTAACTAACCCAAATCATCTGGTCCGAGGACTACAGGCATGATTGGATTTAAGTTTAAACACTTATGGAACTGTGAAGGAGCGTTAACTAACCCAAATCATCTGGTCCGAGGACTACAGGCATGATTGGATTTAAGTTTAAACACTTATGGAACTGTGAAGGAGTGTTAACTAACCCAAATCATCTGGTCCGAGGACTACAGGCATGATTGGATTTAAGTTTAAACACTTATGGAACTGTGAAGGAGTGTTAACTAACCCAAATCATCTGGTCCGAGGACTACAGGCATGATTGGATTTAAGTTTAAACACTTAGAGAACCGCGAAGGAGTGTTAACTTACCCAAATCATCTGGTCCGAGGACTACAGGCATGATTGGATTTAAGTTTAAACACTTAGAGAACTGTGAAGGAGTGTTAACTAACCCAAATCATCTGGTCCGAGGACTACAGGTATGATTGGATTTAAGTTTAAACACTTATGGAACTGTGAAGGAGTGTTAACTAACCCAAATCATCTGGTCCGAGGACTACAGGCATGATTGGATTTAAGTTTAAACACTTATGGAACTGTGAAGGAGTGTTAACTAACCCAAATCATCTGGTCCGAGGACTACAGGCATGATTGGATTTAAGTTTAAACACTTATGGAACTGTGAAGGAGGGTTAACTAACCCAAATCATCTGGTCCGAGGACTACAGGCATGATTGGATTTAAGTTTAAACACTTATGGAACTGTGAAGGAGCGTTAACTAACCCAAATCATCTGGTCCGAGGACTACAGTCATGATTGGATTTAAGTTTAAACACTTATGGAACTTGTGAAGGAGTGTTAACTAACCCAAATCATCGGTCCGAGGACTACAGGCATAATTGGATTTAAGTTTAAACACTTATGGAACTGTGAAGGAGTGTTAACTAACCCAAACCATCTGGTCCGAGGACTACAGGCATGATTGGATTTAAGTTTAAACACTTAGAGAACCGCGAATGAGTGTTAACTAACCCAAATCATCTGGTCCGAGGACTACAGGCATGATTGGATTTAAGTTTAAACACTTAGAGAACTGTGAAAGAGTGTTAACTACCCAAATCATCTGGTCCGAGGACTACAGGCATGATTGGATTTAAGTTTAAACACTTATGGAACTGTGAAGGAGTGTTAACTAACCCAAATCATCTGGTCCGAGGACTACAGACATGATTGGATTTAAGTTTAAACACTTATGGAACTGTGAAAGGAGTGTTAACTAACCCAAATCATCTGGTCCGAGGACTACAGGCGTGATTGGATTTAAGTTTAAGCACTTATGAAACTGTGAAGGAGTGTTAACTAACCCAAATCATCTGGTCCGAGGACTACAGGCATGATTGGAATTAAGTTTAAACACTTATGGAACTGTGAAGGAGTGTTAACTAACCCAAATCATCTGGTCCGAGGACTACAGGCATGATTGGATTTAAGTTTAAACACTTATGGAACTGTGAAGGAGTGTTAACTAACCCAAATCATCTGGTCCGAGGACTACAGGCATGATTGGATTTAAGTTTAAACACTTATGGAACTGTGAAGGAGTGTTAACTAACCCAAATCATCTGGTCCGAGGACTACAGGCATGATTGGATTAAGTTTAAACACTTATGGAACTGTGAAGGAGTGTTAACTAACCCAAATCATCTGGTCCGAGGACTACAGGATGATTGGATTTAAGTTTAAACACTTATGGAACTGTGAAGGAGTGTTAACTAACCCAAATCATCTGGTCCGAGGACTACAGGCATGATTGGATTTAAGTTTAAACACTTATGGAACTGTGAAGGAGTGTTAACTAACCCAAATCATCTGGTCCGAGGACTACAGGCATGATTGGATTTAAGTTTAAACACTTATGGAACTGTGAAGGAGTGTTAACTAACCCAAATCATCTGGTCCGAGGACTACAGGCATGATTGGATTTAAGTTTAAACACTTATGGAACTGTGAAGGAGTGTTAACTAACCCAAATCATCTGGTCCGAGGACTACAGGCATGATTGGATTTAAGTTTAAACACTTATGGAACTGTGAAGGAGTGTTAACTAACCCAAATCATCTGGTCCGAGGACTACAGGCATGATTGGATTTAAGTTTAAACACTTATGGAACTGTGAAGGAGTGTTAACTAACCCAAATCATCTGGTCCGAGGACTACAGGCATGATTGGATTTAAGTTTAAACACTTATGGAACTGTGAAGGAGGTTAACTAACCCAAATCATCTGGTCCGAGGACTACAGGCATGATTGGATTTAAGTTAAACCCTTATGAACTGGAGGAGTTAACTAACCCAAATCATCTGGTCCGAGGACTACAGGCATGATTGGATTTAAGTTTAAACACTTATGGAACTTGTGAAGGAGTGTTAACTAACCCAAATCATCTGGTCCGAGGACTACAGGCATGATTGGATTTAAGTTTAAACACTTATGGAACTGTGAAGGAGTGTTAACTAACCCAAATCATCTGGTCCGAGGACTACAGGCATGATTGGATTTAAGTTTAAACACTTAGAGAACCGCGAATGAGTGTTAACTAACCCAAATCATCTGGTCCGTGGACTACAGGCATGATTGGATTTAAGTTTAAACACTTAGAGGACTGCGAACGGGTGTTAACTAACCCAAATCATCTGGTTCGAGGACTACAGATATGATTGGATTTAAGTTTAAACACTTATGGAACTGTGAAGGAGTGTTAACTAACCCAAATCATCTGGTCCGAGGACTACAGGCATGATTGGATTTAAGTTTAAACACTTATGGAACTGTGAAGGAGTGTTAACTAACCCAAATCATCTGGTCCGAGGACTACAGGCATGATTGGATTTAAGTTTAAACACTTATGGAACTGTGAAGGAGTGTTAACTAACCCAAATCATCTGGTCCGAGGACTACAGGCATGATTGGATTTAAGTTTAAACACTTATGGAACTGTGAAGGAGCGTTAACTAACCCAAATCATCTGGTCCGAGGACTACAGGCATGATTGGATTTAAGTTTAAACACTTATGGAACTTGTGAAGGAGTGTTAACTAACCCAAATCATCTGGTCCGAGGACTACAGGCATGATTGGATTTAAGTTTAAACACTTATGGAACTGGGAAGGAGTGTTAACTAACCCAAATCATCTGGTCCGAGGACTACAGGCATGATTGGATTTAAGTTTAAACACTTAGAGAACCGCGAATGAGTGTTAACTAACCCAAATCATCTGGTCCGAGGACTACAGGCATGATTGGATTTAAGTTTAAACACTTAGAGAACTGTGAAGGAGTGTTAACTAACCCAAATCATCTGGTCCGAGGACTACAGGCATGATTGGATTTAAGTTTAAACACTTATGGAACTGTGAAGGAGTGTTAACTAACCCAAATCATCTGGTCCGAGGACTACAGACATGATTGGATTTAAGTTTAAACACTTATGGAACTGTGAAGGAGTGTTAACTAACCCAAATCATCTGGTCCGAGGACTACAGGCGTGATTGGATTTAAGTTTAAACACTTATGAAACTGTGAAGGAGTGTTAAGTAACCCAAATCATTTGGTCCGAGGATTACAGGCATGATTGGACTTAAGTTTAAACACTTATGGAACTGTGAAGGAGTGTTAACTAACCCAAATCATCTGGTCCGAGGACTACAGGCATAATTGGATTTAAGTTTAAACACTTATGGAACTGTGAATGAGCGTTAACTAACCCAAATCATCTGGTCCGAGGACTACAGGCATGATTGGATTTAAGTTTAAACACTTATGGAACTTGTGAAGGAGTGTTAACTAACCCAAATCATCTGGTCCGAGGACTAGAAGCATGATTGGATTTAAGTTTAAACACTTATGGAACTGTGAAGGAGTGTTAACTAACCCAAATCATCTGGTCCGAGGACTACAGACATGATTGGATTTAAGTTTAAACACTTAGAGAACCGCGAATGAGTGTTAACTAACCCAAATCATCTGGTCCGAGGATTACAGGCATGATTGGATTTAAGTTTAAACACTTAGAGAACTGTGAAGGAGTGTTAACTAACCCAAATCATCTGGTCCGAGGACTACAGGCATGATTGGATTTAAGTTTAAACACTTATGGAACTATGAAGGAGTGTTAACTAACCCAAATCATCTGGTCCGAGGACTACAGGCATGATTGGACTTAAGTTTAAACACTTATGGAACTGTGAAGGAGTGTTAACTAACCCAAATCATCTGGTCCGAGGACTACAGGCATGATTGGATTTAAGTTTAAACACTTATGAGAGCATTTTAGATGACGAATTGGCATGTTGATTGAAGAGAAGATTCGATTAATAATAGTACCTTTTGAGGTTATTTACATTCCAAGGGCGTTGTATCACATGACTATCTAGGTCTTCTAGGAAATACGCCTCAATGCCAGCCCTTGAAGTAATACGATATGACACTTCCCAATTGGGTCCTAACTTCCCCCAAGCTGGGTTCTTTGTAGTGCCGACAACTTTCCTCAGCACGAAATCACCAGGTTCTAGAGGCCTTAGGCTTACGTTGGCATCATAGCCTTGCCTGAGCTTTTGTTGGTAATGTGCCAGTCGGACCATTGCATTTTCTCTCCTTTCATCAATCAGGTCCAAACTCTTCTCTAGCTGCTCATTGTTGTCGGTCGGACTGAATGAACTAGTTCTCAGTGTTGGGAACTCAGTTTCCAAATGTATGACAGCTTCAGCCCCATAGGCCATTGAGAAGGGGGTCTCTCCAGTAGATCTGCGAGGCGTAGTTCTGTAAGCCCAAAGTACGTGTGGCAATTCTTCTACCCACTTGCCCTTCGCATCGTCTAGCCTCTTCTTTAAGCCATTTACTATGACCTTGTTAACAGCTTCTGCTTGCTCATTACCCTGGGGATAAGCAAGAGTGGAGTATCTGTTTATGATTCCCAGTTCGCTACAATAATTCCTGAATGCTTTGCTATCAAACTGTAGGCCGTTATCCGAAATGAGAGTATGAGGAACCCCAAATAGAGTGACAATATTCTTCCACACAAATTTCTGTACATCCACGTCTCTGATGTTGGCTAGAGGTTCAGCTTCGACCCATTTGGTGAAATAGTCAGTGTCGACCAGAAGGTATTTCCTGTTTCCTGCAGCCTTAGGGAATGTCCCACGATATCTAAGCCCCATTGGGCGAAAGGCCAAGGGCTGGATAGTGGATTAAGAGTTCCCCCTGGTTGATGAATGTTTGGGGCAAATCGCTGACATTGATTGCACTTTTTAACATACTCGTGGGCTTCTTTTTGCATGTTCGGCCACCAATAACCTTGAGTAATGGCTCGGTGAGCCAAGGGTCTATCTCCAGTGTGGCTCCCACAGATTCCTTCATGCAATTCCTCCAATAGCAACTCAGTTGCTTCAGGATGCATGCATAACAAGTACAGTCCTGAATAGGAGCGTTTGTATAGTTTCTGGTCCTCGGATAGCCAGAATCTAGTCGCCTTCCTCCGAATTTTGTCAGCTTCCCCCCTTTCTTCAGGAAAAATATCTTCTTTCAAGAATTTAATTATAGGATCCATCCAGCAGAGCCCGGTCCTGACTTGGTGAACTTGGACTACCTCTCTTCTTGCCTCGGTAGGCCCATGCAAGTCCTCGACGAGGATAACTCTCGGCAAATTTTGCGCCGAAGAGGTAGCGAGTGTGGCCAAAGAGTCAGCATATGCGTTACCACTTCTAGGGATGTGCAGCAAACTGAAATATTCGAACTCCGATTGCAGACATTTAACTCAGCTCAAGTATCCCTGCTATCTCTCATCCTTCGCCTCAAACTCACCTTGTACTTGACCCACGACTAACCTTGAGTCCGAGAACAACTCCACTGCCTTTCCTCCCATTCTTCGGACCATAGCCATTCCCATCAGTAGGGCTTCATACTCCGCCTCATTATTTGTTGCCGAGAAATCCAACCTTAACGACTTTTCAATGATGATTCTTTCGGGGGATATCAGCACTATCCCCACTCCAGAACCTTTCTGGTTCGCTGCGCCATCCACGTACATTTCCCAATTGGAGGGGCCTTGTTGAGAAATCATGCCAACCGATTTTTCATCCATGTCCGATGTTGGCGTTACTTCTTCTAATTATAGCTCCGTGAACTCAGCTACCAAATCCGCAAGCACCTGGCTCTTGACCGATGTGCGAGGCATGTATTTGATATCGAAAGCCCCAAGATCGTACCCCATTTAGCAATCCTTCTAGTGTAGTCAGCACTTTGGAGTATAGCCCGAAGTGGGAGCTGAGTGAGGATAGCCTTCTCCAGTGGCAAATAACGGATCTCGCTTCATGCAGTGACTTACTTACATAATAAACTAGTCTTTGCACATCACAATCTACTCGTATCAACACCAAGCTCACAGCATAGGGAGCTACCGCAATGTAGGCAAACAAGACTTCATCTGGCTCAGGACTGGACATGATTGGTGGCCGAGCTAGATAATCTTTAAGCTGCTGAAAGGCCACAGCACATTCTTCAGTCCACTCGAATCCCTTCCACTTGTTGATTAGAGAGAAGTAGGGCCGACACCTGTCTGCTGATTGAGAGATAAATCGATTCAGGGCAGCAGTCATTCCAGTCAGTTTTTGAACTTCCTTGGGATTCCGAGAAGCTTGTAAATTGTTGATGGCCTTTATCTGGTTGGGGTTAACCTCAATTCCCCTGTGAGTCACCATGTACCCCAAAAACTTGCCTGACCCCACACCGAATGAGCACTTGGAAGCGTTTAGGCGCAACTTGTACTTTCTAAGAACTTCAAAGGTACTTTCAAGGTCCTTCACATGCTCAGCAACAATCTTGCTTTTCACCACCATGTCATCTATATAAATCTCGATATTTTTGCCCAGTTGTGGCTCAAACATCCTCGTCATCATTCTCTGCTAGGTAGATCCCGCGTTTTTCAAGCCATATGGCATCACCTTATAGTGGTAGTTACCAATAGGGGTGACGAAAGCAGTCTTCTCCTGGTCATCCAGGGCTAGTAGTATCTGGTGGTAACCTTGGAAAGCATCCAGGAAGCTCATCTGAGGGTGGCCGACAGTGGTATCCACTAGCTGATCAATTTTTGGCATAGGGAATGGATCTTTAGGGCAAGCCTTATTTAAATCAGTGAAGTCCACGCATACTCGCCATTTCCCACTCTTTTTCTTCACCACCACAGTATTTGCTAGCCATTCAGGATAAAAAACCTCTTTAATAGCTCCAGCTTGTTTGAGCTTCGCTACTTCTTCTCTTACCGCATCAGCATGTTCCTTGGATGGGCGCCGAGGAGGCTGCTTCTTAGGGGTGATCAGTGGGTTTACCTTCAAATGGTGACATATGAATTCTAGATCTACCCCTGGGGCTTCATAAGCGTTTCAGGCGAATAAGTCAACATTTCTCTTAAGGAATTCTACCAACTCCTCCTTCTCCTGCAGAGGTAGCTAAGATCCAACTTGAAAGAATTTTTCTGGATTGTCTCCGATGATAACTTTTGTCAAATCTTCACACCTAGCGCTTTCGTCTGTATCTTCGACGGGCAATACCCGGGACTTTAACAACTATAAGCCCCTTTCGGCCCCGGATGAGGACTCGGCTTCGGGCTCATGTTGGATGGCAGCCACTAAGCATTGTCTGGCTGCGGACTGATCTCCTCGGATCTCACAAACCTATCCCTCAGATGGATACTTAACCTTCTGATGCAAAGTAGAGGAAACAGCCCCTAGCGTATGAAGCCAAGGTCTGGCTACGATCGCCGTATAGGGGGAATATACATCTACAACTATGAAATCCACCTCTACCACCTCTGAGCCGGTCTGCACAGGTAATCGTATCTGGCCTTTCGGGGTGACAACTCTTCCTTCAAAACTCACTAGGGGGGAATTGTATGGCGTTAAGTCCTGAGGTTTTAGGCCTAGCCTTTTGTAGAGATCAGGATACATTATCTCTACTGCACTACCCTGGTCCACCATTACCCTCTTCACATCATACCCTCCAATTCTGAGGGTGATTACTAAAGCGTCATCATGGGGTTGGATGGTCCCAATCTTGTCCTCGTCCGAGAACCCTATAACCAGTGGAGTACCCGACTTAGCTCTCTTCGTACCTTGGCCGAAATCCCCTACGGGTGATTGGACTACCGACATAACCTTCAATGGCCAGGATCCTGTTCTTCCCGGTGCGGCGAAGACGACGTTAATAGTTCCCAATGGCAGCTTTGAAGAGTCATCTCTTCGGGGCCCTGAGCTCATCTGCCCTCCTTGGCCACTGGAGTGGTGCAAGAGGTGTCTCAGTTTACCTTCGCTGACCAGTTGGTCTAAATGATCCCACAGGCTCCTGCAATCCTCTGTGGTATGCCCATGGTCTTGGTGGTACTGGCAGTAGAGATTATGATTACGCCTCTCAGGGTTTCCCACCATCTTATTCGGCCACCTGAAGAATGGCTCGTTCTTGATATTTTCCAAAACCTGGTGTACTGGCTCTTTGAATACAGTGTTGACTGCTTGAGGATTTGTTGATCCTGATTGCCCAGCAAAATCTCTCCGTGGTTTGCTACTATTGTAACGGTCCGACCTGAAATCCCTCCTCTCCTGGGGGATAACCTTGTCCTTTCCCTTCCCTTGCTGCTGATCTTCTTCAACTCTTTTATACTTTTCAATACGGTCCATGAGCTGACGCATGTTAGTAACGGGTTTACCAGATAAGGACGTCCTTAAACCATGGTCAGTAAGGAGGCCGAGCTTGAATGTGTCGAGGGCCATTGCATCAAAGTTGCCCTCCATATCATTAAACATCTCCCAGTACCTATCCGAATACGCCTTCAGGGTCTCAGCCTCCTGCATGCTCAAGGATAGCAGAGAAGACAAGGGCCTGGCCACTCTTCGACATGTGACAAAACGTGATCCAAATGCTTGAGTGAGCTCTTTGAAGGAATTGATGGAGTCTGCTTTCAGGCTATCAAACCACCTCATTGCAACCGGTCCAAGACTGGAGGGGAAGACCTTACACATCAGAGCTTCATCTCTGGAGTAGACAGCCATCCTTTGATTAAAGTGACTCACATGTTCCACCGGGTCTGTCTTACCATTATAGATGGTGAATGTCGGCTGGTTAAAACGTCGAGGAAGTCTGGCTTCTTCGATCCTACGCGTAAAAGGTGATCTAGAGATCTGATTCAAAGCCCTGCTCATAGCATCGTTCCCTACGCCTCCAAATGATGGGCTCCTAAGTTGCCTCTTACGATGAGGCTCTTTTTCATAGGAAAAGGATTCACTGACCGGGGTTCGAGACCTCTGCCTGTAAGTGACGTCCTGCTCGTCATCGGAATCCTCATCAGAATACGAAGAAATCTGTTTCCTCTTTGCATGGCGCAACTCCCTTTTTAGTTTTTCAACTTCTAGTTGCATATCCCGGTTCTTCTCTGCATGGGACTCGTGACTTCCACCATGTGACTGGCTTTGACCAGTATGCGTAGTGTGCGCGCTACCCTCACGATCTTGTCTCTTCTCCAAGTTAAGAAAAGGGTCCACGTGTTAGGATGCCCTAGATTCTGCTTGTTGTTGACTTCGTTCAGCCATCATCAACTGTTGTTTTCACCCCTGCACAAGCTCTTCCCACAGACGGCGCCAATTGTAGGGTCAGTTTTTGTAGCCCAAGCCCAAAGGATTTGGATTATGAGCCCAATAAACCCAAAACAATGAATTTGTAGAGGGTGGGTGAAAGAGCCGGGCTGGTTGCGAATTAAACAAGAGATAACTATGGTATTTAAGGATGAATTATCATGCAATCATGCTTGAACAACTGAATCAATGAATGTCCGAAGAGATGTTTTATTGAATGAAACGTGATTACAACTCTTAGAGCTACAGTAAAATTGTTTTCTCATTCTCTTTTTTTTTTTTTTTCCGGTCCCCCATTACTAGAGGCCTCTTCTCTTTATATAGCACCCTCTCTCATCATCTTCATCGTCCACTTGTTCTTCATCTAGGCATCCACTTGAGTACATGTCTCATCGGGTATCTTCTTTAGCTCTCTGTGAGTGGTGGTAGCTGAGATTATACTGTTCAGGGGTCTTCTCCTCATTAATGCGGCCAGAAAAGCAGCTGCAGTGCATTTAATGTGGTGGTTGCATCTTGTCTTCTAGATATTTTTCTGTTCCTATCATGTCCATACGTGCCTGAAGCTTTCCCTTATTATCAAAATCATTAGAAAGATTACTTGAACCTCCCAGGCGTCTGCTTGACCAAGGCTCTTTGTGTCCGAGGAGGATGGCCTCTTCGGACCAACGACGATCTCTTCGGACTACACTCCTCATTCACTTCCAAGTAAGTTTCTTCCACATGGGTTCCTTCTCCAACATTTTCCTCTCTTCAGACACACAGTAATCTTCAAATAGGGCCCTAGGCCCAATACGTAAAGTTGGGCTTTCACCCCCCACATGTCTTATGTAATTTTTAAATTTGTGTGTCAAGTGAATTATTAGGTGCAAAAATCAAAAAATCTAAATTCAATTAGATTCTAAATTGAATTTTAATTGAAGTTCAATTTTGTGCCATGTGTCTCACTAAAAGTTTTAATTTCTATGACAAGTGAATTGTTTGGTGCAAAAACCGAAGAATCTAGATCCAAATAGATTCTAAACCATATATATGTGTGTGTGTGTGTGTGTGTGTGTGTGTGATTTAGAATGTACCCGTGCATATGCACGGAGTTACACACTAATTATATATAATACCACTATAAAAATATAATTGCACTCTAGACTTTATTAATAAAATTATATCCCAAGATTTTATTATCTAAACACTTAACCCCTTCATGAAAAAATTCATAGTAATAGAAAGTCCATAATATATAATTGTCACTTTGAAAGGTACTATCTCTTGATCCTTGAATTCCCAGTTTAATCCTTTAAATTACTCATATATTTATGAAATCAAATTTCATAAAATATAAACTTTAGTGAGGATATGCGTTCCTTCAACACTACGTATGATTATCAACATATTGAGGTTTTGATTGTTAGATTAGATCTCACTTATGATTATCAAATTATCTTACATTTCATGATCGGGTTCACTATCCTCTCAGATTGAAATTTTATGTAAATGAAAGTTGTGAGATTTATTATTCAATTGACAGTAGTTAATAGAATAATTAATTATACAGCGGTCCAGTTCAATATGTCTTATACTATTAAAACTCATCAACATATCAACTAGAAGTCTCCACTTCCATGATAATGTCCAAATATTCATCTTACCATTTGTCGGGGGCAATTTTTCAGATTGCCCATATAATATTTGGGAAGCCAAGACCGAGACTCGGCTTTAGGCTTGGAATATGGCCTAGTAGCTATCGGTGAAGTATGAAATGCTCATTTTTGTTCAAAGTCCGGGTTGCATCCAACAAAGATTATAATAAGGCCCCAAAAATACCTCTTACAAAGATAAGTTAACACAAAGGATGACCCACCACAATAAGTGCTTAAATAATAGTCCAGCGGTAAACAAGTGAATTGTCCAGTTGTAGATGTCTAGAAAATTAATAAATGTATTTGCATAGTAAAAATTATGCATTTCCTCTTTAGTCGGCTAATATAAAAGTGGGCCCATTATAACAAGTAAACAGGAGGAAAATGGTCCAACAATGAATATGACTGACTGCCAACGGTAACGTCTGATAAGTTAATAAATATGTGTTACGTGATAAAAATCATATATTTTTCTTATTATTATTAAGTCAATCATGAGGGAAAACTTCCATAGTATCCAAGACATTATGGCCTTCATTATAATAGCAATAAACAAGGATCAAAGGCTATAATTACAAGTAAAAGAGGAAAATTAAGGATGGACTGAAGGGAGAGAAAGACTCCCAGCTTAGTGCAACAAATATTTAACCAACGTTCTTATGCCCATGATGGAATATGTGGAAGAATGTACAGTAAATGATGGAGACTACTCTTATATGAGTGGATGAGCAAATATATGGTGATGTGGGAATAAAATGGTAAAGGAACTTAGCTATTTTTTGCCATTGTGGAGAGAGGCTGATTGTAGCTAATCATTAGACCTTTATGGTACTAGGTTTTGTTAGAAAATAGAAGGAATGTTTGTGAGTTGATGGGTATGGGCCTTTATGAACTAAAAAATGAACTTATTTTTGAATTAAGGGCTGAAAATAACAAGATTGATGGAGACTTTTGGAGGATTTTGCCCCCCCCCCCCCCCCAGCGGATGGAATAGATGGTGCTTTCCTTTAATAGTGAAGCTTAAGGAGCAATTAGCAAAAGCCAAAAACGTTGGGTCTGATCAGCAAGGGAATTTTCAGAATATCCATCATGAGATTTGGCCAAAAATAGTGTGAGCTCCTTTTTGAATGTTTATCTCCTTTGGGTAATGTCAGAAGGAGCTGAAATTCAGAGCATCTAACCTGGGATTTGGCCAAAATTGGTGTGATTTGCTTTTGGGTATTTTATCTTCTTTGGGTAATGTCATTGAGTACTAGGATTTGGAGATTGATCTCAGCCAATAAGATCAAGACAAACATGGGGCTAGAACTGGTTGCTGTAACTAAGATTTGAGTTTCAAAGAGTAGGATGTATCACCCGAAAACAGGTGTCAAGCTTTTAGCCTACTTCAGGGAGCTTTGCTGAAAATCTTTTTATACCTTCCAAACCACATTTCCCTGAATTTCCCCTTTAGGAATTCATGGGCTTGGTTCATGAATTAGTTTTTAGACATTTTTAGTTCTTCAAAAGCTAGTTTGCTGAAGTTTGGATGATTTGGTCATGACTTCCTCCAGCGATAAACAAAACGTAGGGAGGAAAAATGGCATTTATTGCATTTCAACTTTTTGGTGTCAGCCCAGCCTCTAGTACTATTCACATCATTAGCAGTGGTGTAGACACTGCATTTTGTATCCCTTACAACTCAGGCCCCTGTTCCCCAATGATGCTCGAACTCTAAGGCCCAAAGCTAATTTAGAGCCCAACCAGATATTAAATTGACTAGAGGGGTGTTAAAATGAAAAATATAACCTTTTAAATGAGTAAAAATCTATTTTTGGAAAATTAAATGTCCAAAGTGGCCATCGGCTTGCATACGTGAGTCGCAGCTTGCGTACGTGAGCTAAAGCATGCATACGTAGGCATATTCTACCTTCGCAACTAGGGTTTCAGAAGCATATGAAAGACAAGTTTTCTGCAATAATGGCTGACGTTTGGAATGAATCCTACATCGTCTAGGAGGTGTTCCGAACCCCATTTTTTTAACTATAAAAAGCCTTACATTGTACATTTTCAAAACACACAGAAATCCCATGGAAAAAACCTAAGATTCACTAAAAAATCAAAAGGGAGTTTTTCACAAAACACTCTCAAGTATTTTTTATTTTTTTTGGTACCATTTCTAACCCCAATCCTTTGAATTTAAGATTACTAATCACTATTTTATTGAATTGTGATAGATTTGACTAAAGGGAATGGGAAAAAAATCAAGCCTAGGAGTTTTTGCTTTCAGATTTGACTGAGGGGAACGGTCAAAAATCAAGCCTAGGAGCTTTTGCTTTAAGGTATTCTTTTGAACTTTTCTTTTTTCCTTTTTCTGCCTTTAATCTTTTCTTTAATATGTTTATTTGTTTAGTTTATGTTTACATATATTTGTTTATGTTAGTTTTAGGCTTTCTTTATGTTTTTTAGCATGTTAGGTTGATTTACATGTTTCTATTTTGTTTGGTTTCTGCTCTGTTTCTGTGTTAATTAGGTTTTCTGGGTAAGGATCTGCGTACGCATGATCTAGTCTGTCCACGCAGGCTGAACTTATGCGTTCGCAGACTTGTTCTAGCGTGCGTGATGCCATTACCCAGAAACCCTAATTTTTTTTTTTTTGGTTTTGTTTCTACTTTCAGATGTTTGTTCTGTATAGCCTCTTTTTCGTATATTTTAAGCCCCATAATTGCTTGTCCATCTTTTAACATGTTTGTTAGTTATCACATGTTTAGATTAGGGTTTTATGCTGGTTTCTTGCTTCAATGCCATGAACATGCATTCACATGCCCATTCATGATGCCATAGGTGCTGAGGTGCTGCGAGGTAAGTAAGGTAAGTCATGCATTCACATGAACATGCATGTTGATTGTTTAATCGTCCCTTGATATATGTGTATGAAGTTGATGCCTTGTTTTGATTTATGATGTGGTTTGCTTTGCTGCCATGTTTAGGTTGATGCCTTGCCTTGAGATGTATGATAGGGTTTCACATGCTAGGGTTTCTCATATGTGTTCGGCTCTTTATTGCTTTAAGGATGGATATGTGTCTTGGGATGAATGATGTCATGATTGTATGCTTAGATGTAAGCTAATGTGTGTGTGAGTATAGATGCAAGTGTTGAACATGTTTTTGATAAGGTTAGGATGTAAGACATAATGATGGGAGGCCAACCTTAGGGTTGGGCGATCTTGGGTGCCTAACACCTTCCCAAGAGCGTACCTAAACCTTGAACCCATACTCTGGTAGTAAGACCAAAGGTCCTTCCTCAAAAAGACACTATATTCATGGTTCCTAGACCATATAACTAGGTGGCGACTCCGACACTCTTTTCCCTTACGCCCACTATGGCGACTCCGCTGGGGATAGTGAGTTTAATTCCTATATGTCTTGTTTCTTAACCTTAATAAAAAAAAAAAAAAAAAAAAATTCGATACGTTTCTTGTACACACATCACTGGTTCTTTTGTCCCTTAACCTTGGTTGGTGATGAGTGGGAAGATGGAAGGCTCCATTTGGGCCCAAATTTTCCGAAGTTCATCTCACCAACTCACAATCGGTGCCATCGCTTATAATGGGCCTTGAGTACGTTAAAGGTTTTGCTACCAATCCACTATGGCGCCCACTTAGGCCCTTGGTTGGAATCATAGCCCACCTAGTTTATGAGTGACCTACTTATTTATCCCTTTATCCTTAGGGAGCCTACCCACACTAGAGAGATCCTTGATCTTACCATGTAGGGTGCCCTTTATATATCTCTTATTTTTTCTGTTGGGATTAGTGCCCTAGAATCCTATTGTATGATGCTATGTATGATATTATGTATGAAATTATATATGACTTAATATTGTAATTAATAAAGTTGTTTTATTATTATCTGAAATAATGGTAACATGAATATTTGGACATTATCATATAGTCCATGAGATACATAGTATGTGATTTATATGAAAAGTCACAGAAGATATAAATCACAATTTCTTTGTAAACTCAAAATTTAGTTCGTAGTTGGTGATGAAATTGGACGTTTCATCTGCGAAAACTATAACATATCAACTAAGATGATTTGTCTTGATCATGGAAGTGGTGACTTCTAGTTGATATGTTGATATGTTTTAAGAGTTAAGACATATTGAACTGGACCGCTATGAGATTTATTATTCTCCTAATGACTGTCAAATGAATAATAAATCTCATGACTTATGTTCACATGAACTCTTAATCCTGAGAGAATAATGGACCTGATCATAAAGTGTAGGTTGCATTGATCTATCAGGAGTGAGATCTAAAGTAATGGTCAAAACCTCAGTATGTTGGGTAGCCACATTTAGTGTTGATGAAACATATATTCTCAAGATGGAATTCATAATCTCAAGATGGAATTCATAATCTCTTAACAAAGATATAAAATATTCCTTTGAGATAAGTTTAATAGGTTTGTTATTCAGAATGTTAGGCCTAACTACTTTAGTAAATAGTTACTCAAGTATATATTTATGAAATTGGATTTCATAAATATATGATGAATAACTTAAAAGATTAAACCGGGTACTTAAGGATTAAGATATAGTAATGTACAAAGTGGCAATCTTCATTAATGACTTTGTATTACTATGAATATTTTATGAAGGGGTTGTATGTATAATAAAGTCTTGGGATATAATCTATTAATAAGGCCTAGAGTTCAATTATATTTACATAGTGGTATTAAATATAATTAATGGTAACTTTGGACTTGTCAAGAGTTGACAGAAAAGCCCAAGGCCCATTGGAGCTAGTGTCTTATTTGTTCCCTTTTGGTCCCACTCCAAGCCACATATTAAAGCCCAATTGGGAAGGCCCAAAAGGCTAGCCTAATTAGATAATCTATTATTAAGATAATCTATGTTGGGCTGGCTGCAGGATTCATTAAGCCCATTCAACACCCGCGCTAGTTATCCAAACATAGTGCTAGTGAAGAAGAAGAATGGGCAAATAAGGTGTTGCGTAGATTTCAAAAATCTCAACAGAGTCTGCCCAAAGGGTGAATTCTCATTGCCAAACATAGATTTACTAATAGATTTTGCAGCAGGGAGCGCCATGTTTTCATTCATGGATGGATTTAGTGGGTACAATCAGATCAGAATGGCGCCAAAAGATGCGGAGAAAACCGCTTTCAGAACACCCATAGACAACTTCTACTATACTATAATGCCTTTTGGGTTGAAAAATCAAGGTGTAACTTATCAACGGACAATGACAGCTATATACCATGACATGATGCACAGAGAATTAGAGGACTATGTAGATGACATAGTAGCAAAATCAGAGAAAAGCACGTCCAAGTGTTGAGAAGGGTATTTGAGAGATGTAGAGCTTTCAAACTGAGGATGAATCCCCTCAAGTGTGCATTTGGGGTGTCCTCTTGGAAATTCCTGGGTTTATTGGTTCACAGTAGAAGAATAGACGTGGACCTGGCCAAAGCTACGACCATAGCAACCATGAAACTGCCAACCACATAGAAGGAGTTAAAAAGCTTCTTAGGGAAGGTTTCATACATCCAGAGATTCATCCCTCGATTAGCATCAATTACTTTTGCTTTCGCCAGATTACTCAAGAAGGGGCAAAGCTTTGAGTGGGGAGAAGCACAGCAAGTAGCTTTCAAAAGGCTGTAGCAGATTATGATAAACCTCCCTACTGTGCAAGCCCCATTCCACAAGAAGCCATTGTTGCTCTACCTGGCCACCAACTTGTATGCCATAGGCGCATTAATTGCCCAAGAGGATGGAGGTGGCATTGAGCAATCAGTTTACTACATCAGTCGTGCCTTGAAGGATGCAGAGACTCGTTACCCAAAGATAGAAAGGGCATGCCTGGCCATAGTATATGCCTCGCAAAGACTACGCCATTATTTCCTATCCTACGAGGTGTGGCTGATAACCAAGTCTCATGCAATCAAAGTTTTGTTGTAAAAGCCAATTCTTTTCGGCAGAATATCCCAGTGGTTGCTACAACTATTACAATATGACTTGAAAGCGAGATTGCCCAAGGCAATAAAGAGACAAGCTATAGCAAACTTACTGGCACAATTCTCAAGAGAAGAAGAATTTTCGCTGGATGATGAGGTTCCAGGAGAAGTAGCCATGACAGAAGAAGTCAGAGGGCAGTGGGTGATGAAGTTTGATGGGTCTTCTACCACCCAATCTAGAGGCGTAGGGATAGTCCTATACCATGAAGAAGACAGGGCCGTGGCACTCTCATTCAAGTTAGAATTCCCCTATTCAAACAATATGGCAGAATATGAGGCCTATCTCACCAGACTAGCTACAACCCTTTAATGGGGATCAAGCATTTAAAAGTAATGGGTGATTCGAACCTGGTGGTCTACTAGACCAAGGGGAGCTTCTCCTTGAAGGAACCCAGCCTAGCCCCGTACATAACGATGGCCCAGAAGATAGAGGAAAAGTTTTCAACTTTTGAGATAGAACATGCTCCAAGAAACGAGAATTGGTATGCAGATGCGCTGGCCGCGTTAGGTTCGCAAATATTTTTTGAAGGAGGCACCACCAGGATAGAAGTCGGCAAAAGGAAGGAATCCATAGTCAAGAATTTGAAAGAAAGGTTCCAAGAGGAACAATGTGAAAAGGATTGGAGGATTTCTATAAAGAAACTTTGATGAAGGAAGAAGACATGACAGAATTAAAGGCGCTAAAAGACTACACCTTAGTAGGGGGAGAGTTGTATCACAGAATGCCAGGTGGGGTCCTGTCCAGATGCGTGGGGCAGAAAGAGGCCCAAAGAAAGTTAAAGGAAGTGCATGATAAGACCTGCGGATCCTGTGGAGAAGTCAATTTTTACCATAGACTTCAAAGGGCAAGTTTCTATTGGCCAAGTATAGGTAAGGATGCAGATCAAGTCCAAACCCAATGTGAGACCTGCCAGCTTACAGTAGACAAAGAGGAAAATTACGATGTATTCGTCAGCGAAGACTGGAGAAGTCCATTCATGCAGTACTTGACAGAAGGTATCCTACCACAAAATCATAGTGAAAGATACAAGCTTAAGAGGTTAGCAACGCGTTACTTTTTGCATAACAGAGTCCTTTTCCCATTACGATGTTTGGGTCCCGAGGAAGCAAAAAAAAAATGATAAAAGAAGTACACGCAGGAGAGTGTGGGGAACAACAGGGAAGAAAAATTTGTACAGATGTCTGCTACAAATGGGTTACTACTGGCCTACCATGAAGAAAGATATAACAGAATTTGTAAAAAAATGCCACAGTTGCCAAGTACAAGCCAACCTGATTCACACTCATCTACAGAACTTACATAGCATGGTCACCCCATGGCCCTTCCACACTTGGGAGCTTGATTTGGTGGGGCTAGTTAACCCACCATCGCGTGGATACATATGGATCTTGGTGGCTACGGAATACTTCACCAAATGGGCAAAGGCAGTGCCACTCCGTAAAGCCACAGGAGGAGCCGTAGCAAACTTCATCAAAGAGAACATAATTGTGAGGTTTGGGGTACCCCATAAGATATCAGTGATAATGGCACACCTTTTGTCAACAGTGATGTGAGGAAAATGCTAGAATTCTACCAAGTCAAGCACTATCGTTCATCGCCCTATTACCCTCAAGGAAATGGGTAGGTAGAGGCGACAAACAAGACCTTCATAAAGATCATCAGCAAAATGAGCTAAGAATATACAGGAGGATGGGCAATGCACCTACCAGAAGCTCTTTGGGCTTATAGAAATTCACCAAAGTCAGCCATAAGGTTTTCACCCTTCTCCTTGGTCTACAGGACAGAGGTAATGAGCCTGGCAAAAGTGATGACTCCATCTTTAAGAGTTATGCAGATATAGGAGAAAGAAAAAGAAAAATGAGTCTTTACGGTAGAAAGATATGAAGACCTAGAAGGGCTTGATGAAAAAAAGGAGGAGGCCCAAGAGCGCAGCCGCAGATATAGACAAAGGATGACTAAAGCCTATGGTAGAATGACTAAAGAAAGGGTGTTCGCAGAAGGACAACTTGTGTTAAAAGCAGCGGACCACGTCAGGCGAGGTATGGCAGGACCATCTAAGTTTTCACCAAAATGGGAGGGACCCCTTGTGATAAGAGAGGCACATGCAAGTGGGTATTATCGTTTGACCTAGATGGATGGCAGAGATTTGATGGATCCCATCAATGGCAAATGGCTGAAATGTTATTACGCTTAAAAGAAAAAGTTATGTAGTTACCCCTTTTGTTGAATGAGTTTTATGTTTTCTTTTCCTTCAAGTAACTATGTCACAAGACATTATTGTAATATGCTTTTATTAGTATGTAATGAAAAAGTATGAAGTATTATGAAAGCATACTATGTCATAGCAATAGCCAAAAGTAGTAACAAAATGTAGCATCATAGTTACAAACCCAAACTATGGCAGTCATATCGGACTTGCCAAATAAGTGCTATAGGAAAACATAAAGTGTACTAGATAGGGAAATAAGGGAAGGAAAATAAAGGGAAACTACATCATCAACGAAGCCTAGAAATAAGAGGTTGATCTCTAAAGCGGCTGGATCCACCAATGCTAGAAAAAAGGCGCTCACGACGACCCTCCAAGTTCGCGACCTCCTTCCTTAGAATCTCGATGCATGTATCGATGGCATCAACAGCAGGCTGAACTTTCTTCATGAAGAAGGCCCAGGCAATCTCACGAAGATGGTCCAGAATGTACTCCACAGCAAAGCCCACGCTAACAAGCTCCTATACCGCAGCCCTCTACTGCAGGATCCTCTCGGTAGAAATGGTGTCAACGAAGTTATGCTCACGCTCTCCAGCAGCTTCAAAAAGTGCTCCTTAGCAGAATGGCTAAGGCAGAATCCTTGCATGAAGTCACCACGGCTGCTATAGACCACCTCCAAATGAGAAGCACAATTCTTAAGAACTTTGAAGCCATGGAAGTCAACATAGGGAGGCCCAGAACCCCAAAATTCCGCGGGATCGAGGTCATTAACCTCAGGCTCATCAAAGCGGGTGAAGAAGGCTGTGGCCTCACCCACAGGGTCTGAAACTATGGCAAAATTGCTGCCCACATCAAACTGAGAAAGGGGAGTAAGAATCGAACCTAGTAAGGAGCATGAAACGTGGTATAAGAAACCATGGAGCAAGAAGAATGAACACATAATGAAGAAATGAAAAAGGAGATAAAAGAAAGAAAAACATACTAGGACCCGCGAGAATAGAGTGTGGATATAGCAGGAACTGGTGATGGTGCTGTAGGAATGGCAGAAGTAGGTACCGTAGGTATGGCAGAAGCAAGTACGACAGAAACGGGTGCTGCAGGTGCGGCATAGGAATGGCTGTGGGCATCGCTATGTCTACTGCCACTTCTGGCTCCTCAAAAGTCTCTGCAACCATAAAAATAGACATACAAAGTGAGGGGAGATTACATAAGAAGGTTATACAGATATGCATATAAAAAGAGAAAAAAGGGGAACTTAACTCGGCCTTATGGTCACCACCCTCCTCCTCATCAAAATCAGAAATCCTCTTCTTCATGGTGGGTTCATCATCTGAATCCTTAAGAACCTTATCAGATCCCTTAGAGGACAAGTCTGCATCAGACCCACATGTAGCAGAGCTAGGGATGGAAGAAGGGGTAACCACCAAAGATGAGTCATCCTTCACGGCCTGAGATAGAGCCGCGAAAGGATCACTGGTAAAGATAAACGAGAGGTGTGGCAGGAAAGGCAACCTCAGTCTGAGTAAGTGTCTCGGCAGGAATGGGAGCAGTCTCACCAACTCTCTCAGTATGAATACCCTCATCTCTGGGTACCGGCTCAGTGGAAGGGATAGGAGCCTCAGCAAGAACTCCTTATGCAGCAGTAGGAGTGGTAGAAGCCATGGCCTCAGACACCACATCAGCCCTATCAAAGAAACCTTCTATGGGTGTGCCCATAGAGGCAGAAATCTCCTTAGCCGTGGGATGATATATGGAGACAGGCTCGGGCTCGACCTGAGAAACATAGAAAAGAAAAGGTAAGAAAATGAGAAGGAGAGGAATGTGTAATCATGAATGATGCAAAAAGAAAAGGAAAAGAGGGACGTCAGACTCAGGCTCATTAAGTAATATAGGACAGGTGGTAGACAAATCTTCCTTATGCTTAGATTGCAAAAGAAAAAAAGAAAAAGAAAAAGAAAAGACAAGAAAAAAGGAATAAGTCAACAAGTATATAGGATTAGGCGTAGGAAAGCCTTATACAAAAATAATGAAGAGAAAGTAAAATTAGAGATAACATACTCTCCTCTCAGTAGTGATGGACACAGGAGGCGGACCGAGATGCAGAACTTTTCTTCACAGGCACAGAAATGTTTATCACCTTCACTCTCTTCTCCCAACCCGTGGGATAGTCACTGGCATGCCAGAACCACCCTCTCTTCTCCTCAACCCACTCAAATATAGCAGACCGACTTTGCTTCCTAGCGTATGCCAACACAGAATTGGTGGGCAAAAGCAGCTGAGAGTTGGCAAAAATAACTGCACCAAGTCCATCAGGAGGAATGAAAGAAAACCCACAACTGCCCAACAACTCTTTCTCAAATGAGGTCGTCGCAGCTTGCCAGTACTCGTGCATGGCAGCAATACAAATACCCTCTCTCTATGAACCTGGAATAATGACTACAGTAAAACGCCTACTCCAAAACTCAAAGGCAGTGTGCCTTAGGAATGGTCGAACAAAAGTAAGAGACTCTATAAGGGAAGAAAGGTCATCAGGAATATCTTGATCCAGCCCAAACTGCCTCCTCACCTTGTCAGCAGAATTGTGCACAAACCTAACACCCTCATCAGCTAGATAAGGCAACCACCTAGCTTTAGTGGCTGCCAAGTAAATGATACCCTTTTCCTCAAAGCCGGTCAATAGGGTAGTGGTCCCAGCAGTATCAACAAAAGGACCCATCACAAAATCAGCACATGTCAAACCCGTACCCAAATTTCTGTATGCACTCCAAGAAAACAAAACTCCCTTATCAAAGAACTCAATAGCAAGATGCCCAATCGGCTTCAGATTAACCCAACGAAAAGCCAATGGAAAATCAGACTCGAATCGACCACAGAAAACAGTGATAACTCTCGGACATGATTGGTATCTCTCCTTGGCAAAACGAATAGGTCTACACTTTGCCATGTGCCTGGCACAACACTCATATAGCAAGTGCTGAAGAATGGTACTATGAACAGAGGAAGTAACTATATGGCAAGAACCCGCCTGATCCTCATCACTCTGCAGGATATCCAACTGAACATATAGATGTCCCAAGAACATGGGTGCCAACGGCAGACTCACCCCAGTAGATATCTTAATGGCTAACCAAAAATACAAGGGCTTCACTGTTGGGATTAGTGCCCTAGAATCCTATTGTATGATGTTATGTATGATATTATGTATGACATTATGTTTGACATGATGTATGACTTAATATTGTAATTAATAAAGTTGTTTTATTATTATCTAAAATAATGGTAACATGAATATTCAGACATTATCATATAGTCCATGAGATGCATAGTATGTGATTTATGTGAAAAGTCACAGAAGATATAAATCACAATTTCTTTGTAAACTCAGAATTTTAGTTCGTAGTCGATGATGAAATTGGGCATTTCATCTGCGAAGACTATAACATGTCAATTAAGATGATTTGTCTTGATCATGGAAGTGGTGACCTCTAGTTGATATGTTGATATGTTTTAAGAGTTAAGACATATTGAACTGGACCGCTGTGAGATTTATTATTCTCCTAATGACTGTCAATTGAATAATAAACCTCACGACTTATATTTACATGAACTCTTAATCCTAAGAGAATAATGGACCTGATCATGAAATGTAGGTTGCTTTGATATATCAAGAGTGAAATCTAAAGTAACGGTCAAAACCTCAGTATGTTGAGCAGCCACATTTAGTGTTGATGGAACATATATTCTCAAGATGGAATTCATAGTCTTTTAACGGAGATACAAAATATTCCTTTGAGATAAGTTTAATGGGTTTGTTATTCAGAATGTTAGGCCTAACTACTTTAGTAAATAGTTACTAAAGTATATATTTATGAAATTGGATTTCATAAATATATAATGAATAACTTAAAGGATTAAACCGGGTACTCAAGGATTAAGATGTAGTAATTTACAAAGTGGCAGTCTACTTTCATAACTTTGTATTACTACGAATATTTTATGAAGGGGTTGCATGTACAATAAAGTCTTGGGATATAATTTATTAATAAGGCCTAGAGTGCAATTATATTTATATAGTGGTATTAAATATAATTAATGGTAACTTTGGACTTGTCAAGAGTTGACAAAAAAGCCCAAGACCCATTGGAGCTAGTGTCTTATTGGTCCCTTTTAGTCCCACCCCAAGCCACATACTAAAGCTCAATTGGAAAGGCCTAATAGGCCAGCCTAATTAGATAATCAGTTAAATATAAAGGGAGACACATACAGAATTTTTAATTAGAAAAAAAAGTTAGACACTATTGTGAAATGGTGTGTATGTGTGAGTGAAGCCACTCGATTATTCTCTATTGAAAACTGATTGAGAGACCACACATCTTGGGCGTTAATGGAATTAGAGTGAAGATTGAAAGTATTCTTGAGAACTTCTGACCTTTGGTTTTGAAATTCACTGCACCAAGGTACACTCTCTTGTTCTATATTCTAAAACTTACATAATGCATGTTATCAATTTTGAATGAAGTAGATCCGTTAATTTCTGCTGCGTACATGATATTTCCAACATTCACAACATAGTGGGGATGAGAGCCAAAGATAAACTTACAGAGCCAGAATGTGACGAAGGCCGCACGATGAACAGCAACTGAGGCCTAAGAGAAAGAACTAACCCAGTATGACAACTTCGCGTTGCCACTCATCCCCTTCCTCAACTTGGCCTCTACGACCTCTTCTTCTGGAGAAAGCTCCAAGGCGCCAGGGTCAACATCACCAAGAATGGGCAAAAGTTACTGGTTTGCCATATCTTCCAAAGTCACGGTGATCTCACTGCAAGAAAGAAAGAAAGTGTGAGTGACAAAACACCATCGGCGGACCAAATGGCAGAGATTGAACAAATCTCTGTAGTTAGATAAGTAGCATGATGAGACAATGGCCTTCAACACACTGGCCTGCTGTAGCGACTCCATAAAACCCATGTCGGACAACTCCTTGTCCACTCATTCCTTCCAACCTAAAGCAGTACCTAATCCAAACTCGAAAAGAATGGGCACGGGGAGTGAAATACCTTAGCGGATAATAAGATCGGGAATCGAAGAAGCCAACAAAGCCCAAGATACATTCGTGTTGTGACGGCAAAGGGCAAGCCACACACGGCCTAGCGGTGACTGCGTGTACTTACTGGGATTTTCTAGAAAATGGGCATGGGTATCATACTACGGGTCTATAAGAGGAAGGCATTCACTATCGGGATCATGACATGCCTCCTCCTCATTGGAACGGTCCGATTCGGAATGGGTGGTCTCTTTACCTACCTCTCACATGGCAAGATCATTGGAAGCAATCTCTTTCCCCTTACGGTGGGAAGAACCTTGGCTTTTCACTGGCGTCATGACAGAGTGGTTGATCGGAGTAGATGGGTAGTGTTTGAAGGAGAAGACACGGTGAAGGAAGGGAAAAAGAGAAAGTGTTTGGAATATGAAGGGATGCAATGGTCAGCCATCAGATATAGGGTGGAATTAATGAAGCGAAGGTTGTGTTTCAGAATAATTGCTAAACTAGGAAATTTGAAGAGACAACACTATTCACAGCAAGAAGAAAAAAAAATAGATTGGGGTCTACTGTTCGAAAAAAGCCCGCGAAAGAAAAGAAGAAGGAAAGACAGAAAGGACAAGAAAGTCTTTTTGTTCGCATATGAACCATAGGAGCACTTCATATGCTCAGGGGGCTAAATGTTGATGCTCATTTTGGAAGCCCAGCAGTACGAAAAAGCCTAACAATATGGGTAGAAAAGAGTTAGTGATTGATAGAAGAACCATTAAGCCCGAATGACAGGAATAATGGATCATAGGCCCATAAAGTAAATAAATGGGCTTTGAGGAAAGCAAATGGACCTAAAGGAGACCAGAGAAGGAAGTAGTAAACCCATGGGTATTATGTGATGTAGAAAAGTAAGAATGAGCCAAGCAAGCCTGAAGTAATGAAGTAAGAAAGTAAGGGGTTAATGGAAAGCCGATGAGCCCCAAGGATGAAGTGATAGGCCAAAAACGTATTGACCCCTTGTGATTAATTAACCAATTAATTTAGCTAAGTATATTAATTACGTTAATTAACATGCAAACGCGTGGTAGCACAAACACATCACCAAATAACTAAATATGCAGCGGAAATTAAATGACACAGGTGATTTGTTTACGAATGGGGAAAACCTAATGGCAAAAACCCCACCGGGTGATTTTTAGGTCACCACTCCCGAAACTCCACTATTATCACAACAAGCGGTTACAAGTAAAGGAATCTCAAGTACCTTACCAACCTACAATTGAACCCTTACCCCAATACCCAATTGGACTTGTTCTGTAGTGACAGTTTCCCCTTTTGATGCACGGCTCCCAAGTACGTGACTAACCAATGCGCGGATCCCAGTACGCGACTTCAATCACCAACTAGAAAGAGTTGTTGGCTGCAAAGTTCTTCAGTTCATCCACGATGAAGATCAAGAAGATGCTTGGTCACAAAACCCAAAGGTGCACATTCACAGCAACTTCTTCAGAAGAGATGAACTAGGGCAAAACGTTGTCTCCGGTCACAAACTTTTATATGTCTAAGGTTAGGAGAAAAGAAGGTCCAAAGACACATTCACGGATCCTAAGAAATCAGAACAGTAATTTTGATTTTATAAACCTCGATAGATAGCAATGTGTCGTGCAGCTATCGAGCAGGTGTCGAGCTTTAATGAATGTGCACTTCTTCAGCTTGTTTCTTGAATAGACTTGATGACTTCAACACTTGATCTTGAAACCTTGTTTCTTGAAGTATTAAAAATACCTAGAACTACCCAATTACAAGTTGAGTGCATTTTGTCAAAGGATTAGCCAATTACATAAAAGAATGACATATGTTCTTAACAAGTGAAACACATATGGCCTAACATGAAGGATAAGGTAATTAGGCCGGGGAAGCCTAAAAGAGTTAGTAAAAGCCTATGAGAATGCAGAATTAGAAAATGGGCCAAGGATGCCCAAGGAAAGAAAATGGGCCAAGGATGCCCAAAGGGAAAAGGAATGGGACAAAGGAGCCCACAAGCAATGTAATGGGTTGAGAAAGCCCAAAGTAACATGAGTATAAATCCAATGACCATACTGGGTCATTATAGCTAATTGAGAGAGAAATACGCAGCGGCCTAAAAGAGGCCCAGCAAGCTAGGGTCAAATAACATCACAACAGGAATAGCAGAGTAAATGACAGGAATGGTAACAAGACTATGGAAGGTGCAAAAGAGTAAGTTGAAGAAAGAAAAGCCCACAATCAAACAAGGCCCAACCCTTGAGAGAAGTAAGCCGTAAGGAATGAGAAATTAGAAAACAGTCCACGTCATAAGAGGTCAAGGATGAGAGACAAAATGCACAAACGAGCCTCTAAACTACGGCAAACGCATGAGTAGTGGACAAGCTTTGGATGTACACAGAAGTGGAGCACGCGCAAGGCCTAGACACCACCAGCTTGTACCTAGCCAATACAGGAATGGTGGGTTACGGGTTAGAGGTAAGAGGGGCTATGGTCTGGTGGTGAGGAGAAGGGAAAGCCTATTCTGGGGTTCCTGCTCAGATTCTTTTGGGGGTAATGTCCTACTGGGATGACTTACCACCTAAAAGAAGCAAGGATGAGTTGGAACCACTAGGTGCATGCCATGAGGGATAGAGAGAGAACACCTACACTATGGTGGAGAAGAATGCCATGGTGAGCAAGCAAACAAAATAATCTTCTTTGTCTGGTGATGGGGAGTGGCACAGCCAGCACAAGTAAGTGGTGGTGGCTGGACAGCTAACAAACCAATGGTGGTCGGCAAGGACACCCAAATCAGACAAAAGTAGTTAAAGGCTAAAATGGTAAAAGCTAGTCATGGCAGGCAGTATATAAAGGACATTTGCCGTGCACAGTATCATTATCATGGCAATAGTAACCACTAGGAGAGAATCACAACATCACTACATAGGTAAGCACTGAGAAAGAAAGAAAGAAAGGAAGAGAGAAAGCATCAAAAATAACAAAAATAGAGAAGAAAGAGAGAATCAGGAAGAAAAAACAGAGAGTGTAGATTGGCAGATTTGCACCAATAGGCTAATCTCTTCTTTCCCTTTAAAAGCCTACCCTCTGTTAAGGATAAATGATTTATTTGGGCACAAGCCATTCAGGCCCATTCCCTCAAAGTGGATAATTTCTGTAGCAGACGAGGTTATCCATGTTGAGGAAGTGGTCCCCTCCTTGGCCTTAGTCTTGAAACACAATTGAACATGGCAGACTAACATTTTCCTTTTGATTTCGCCGTTTATCAAGATTATTTCCTTTCTCGCATTTGTAATATCATTTATAACGTGTCTCTTATACCATTCTTTTTCCTACTTTGCTTAAGGACTCCTAATTTATTCTGTTTAATGGGAAGCATATTGTCTTTATTGTCATATTGTATGTGTCTGCCGTAACCCCCTTTTAACCGCTTCGCCTGCCATGGGTATGTGACTGAAATTTCGGCAAACAGGGCCTAGCTTGTGCACAGGCCGAACCAAGGTGAGTTGTAATTGGACCAGTCCCAACTCTCTTATCCAGAACACTTGGGCCTCAGTACAGCAGAAGGCAGTCCAGCCCAAAATCACAAAAGGCCCACCACAGGGAACAATGGCAAAACTCACTCACACCTAATCTAGAAGCTGTGAAGCACTTGCACGTATACACCTATATCCTAAAACACTCGCACACAAACAAAACTTTCATTAAGCATATGAAAAGTTAAACACGAGGTACGTATAGGAGCAAGTAAAATGCGATCTAGGTATTAAACAAGATATAATCAGTGAAGCATAACTTGATCAAACATGAACAGTCATTAAAGAATGACTACAATGAACATTTAGCTAGTAAATGATCATCCGGACACGCAATGCAATTAAAAAAAAAAATCAATTGCATGTCCAACACATAACTAATGCAAAACACTAAGTTTTTGCATCAAGGATACAAGATCCAACAAAGGCACAAGTGCGGAGTATTAAAGATAATGCATAGATAATCTAAAAGTACTTAAAAAGCTAGAAAGCAAGGATACATAAACAAAGTACTAAAGATAAACTGAAGTTTTTAAACTAAAGTACTTTAAAGCTTTAAAAGAAAACAATGTAAATATCCAAGAGTTATAAAAACTATAAAGGTAAAAGAAAGTAGACTACTAAAACCAAAGTAAACTACTAAACCACCACCAAAATAAACCAATAGCTATGAAATGTAATGCTATGCTCCCCCTCAAACTATGTAGCTCCCCCTCAAACTATGTAGCTCCCCCTCAAATTTCTCCCACTTTTTGACTGTAATGGCTAAAGAGGCTAGAATTGCTCAGACTTGGATTTGAAGCCATCTTGCTGCTGCCGCTGCTGCTCCATCATCATGTCATCAATCTGAGATGAGATTGCAATGATTTGTCCTTCGAAGTAGGTGAACTGATCTGTGGTGTGCTGCACATGTGACTCTAGCATACCATACATCTACTCAACCCGTGCAATGAGACGGTCAATGTGATCAGGTCCCCGTGCTTGTGCTTAGGAAGAGGGTTGTGCTGAGCCCTCTGGGGTTGATGTGAACTTGTCTATCCCTTCCTCTATGTCCCCCACCTTCTTCCTCAACATTGTCCCTTTGGATTTAAGAAATTCCAGTTTTTGGTCCAGTGATATGGGTTTTGCTTCGGGTTATTGTTTGAGCACCAATCGGATAGTCCCTTTGCACCATGGTAAGACCACTTGGAAACTTCAACCTTGTTCTTGCTATAAAAGCCATGATGAGACTTTGTAATGGCAAGACTGTTCTCGAATTCTTCTTGGTGATGCATTTGGTCAAGAGGTAGTAGATGTGACCGCATATGTCAATCTCCTTATGTGTGAAGAGATCATATAGAAAAACAGCTCTTGGACCGAATAATATGGTCAAGTTCGTCACTGGGTAGAGGTTGGAAACCATTATATAGACCAATGTCCTCATCTCCAGGGTGAAAGGAACGGTGTTCAGCGACTTCTTTTTAAGATTACCACCGAGGAGTTCCACAGTTGGCTTAAGAGAATCCAATCTGTCATCATATTGGATAGAAATTTGTTGAGATGGTGGATGATCTTCCAATGCCTCTTGGATAGTTTCCCTCATGACAGAAAATTCTCTCTACCTCACCCAACAATTTATACGCTCCCCTACCACAAGGGCATTTGTGAAGAATTCCCTTATGATTTCGACAAACACATTCTCACTAGGGTTCAACAGCTTTGTCCAAGTCCTCTCCTTGAACACTTTAGGAATGAAAGTGTTTTCAAGGGTCTCCATATTTACAACCCTTTCCATAATGATCGGGGCCCTTTTGTAGAAGTCATTGTAGGCTAAGTCTGCCTCGATGCTTCAGAAGTTTTCTGAGTCAGAGCTTGGACGCTTAGATGATTTCTTTGAGGCCGAATGCTTAGTAGGAGACATTTGCAATAACAGTCACAAGACACAAAGGAACAAGTGCAAAAAAAAAAAAAACACAAAAAACAAGAACACAAACTTGATTTGTACCAAGTTAGTTCATAAAACAAACACAAAGTCCTAAAAAGAACACAAACAATGTCACAAAATCATGTTGTAAGTGCTAAACATGTAACAACATTTATCTAGCATGAGTGATACGCAAAACATGACAAGTGAACAAGTGTGTGCATCAAGTGTGCATGTGGTGCGCATATGTGATGCATGATCAAGGCATGACTAAGCACATTTGGGTCAAAGTGTGTAAAACACACGACCAATGATCAAAACATGATAAACATGTATAATCATGGTAATCCCCAAAGTTTGGTACTCATCGAAGTCCAAAATAACACCAAAATGCCATTCGGGCATTTTACCAAACACTTGGTATGCACCAACACAACTAACATGTAAGCAATGCATGAACATGTGTAAATCTTGCCTAAATACATGTTAAAATGCAATAAAGGGTCAACACAAACACAAACAAAGAAAATGGGACAGAGCCCAATCAATAAATTGAAAACAAAATAGCACAAAAATAAAGTTTCCTAACCCTTTTTCAAGAATATACCGAACTCATGCAAAACCTAGAATCTAAGGCTTAATCTAAGGAAATAAAGAGAAAAGAGTGATCAAACATACCTTAGAGAAGACTTTGAGAAGAATTCACTTCGAGTTTTTGTTGGGTTTTTAAGAGAAAATAGGTTTAGGGTTGAGAGAGGCTCGAGGGAGGCAAAGCTTTTATGTTTGAAAAACTGTCATGATCAACCCTTAAAAATTGAAAACACACGTTTTTCACGGGTTAACTTCTCGTGAAGTTACTCGCAAAAAATGCCACTGAAGCACAAAAATTTTCACAAGTAGGATTTTCTCACGAGATAGTCGCAAAATTTTTTGTCTGAAAATTTTGTGTTTTCAAGTTTTGCCTTCCTCATTTTCGCAGGAAGAGCTTACTCGCGAAGCTTCTTGCGAAAATGCCTCTAAAGGAGTTTTTGATGAAAAACATGAAATATGCAATATGAACAAAAACTCAAACACAAAAAGCATAAAAACACTTTCAAAAACATATAAAATACTCAAAAATATTTTTGTGTTTGATCGAAAAGCAATTAAGTATACACATCACATTTGAACACGTACAATCACTCAAATGAAATAAGCATTCATTGAACAATAGACTTGTGTGTTGTGTGTGTGTATCAAATGTGGAAAAGTCCTTAGGCTAGGGTGAAGCTTCAATGATCAATTCAATCAAGTCATACATAACTAGTACTAAGTCAAGTGGTCTATCTCAATTATAGAAATGAACATATATGACCTCCCACAAGAAAATGATTACATATCTTTGAAGCTTTACTTTTGGCTTCTTTCAACTCATAACTTTTGATCATTTAAGAACAATACATCTCATTTTGAGATTGTTGCTTGAAATTTTTTTATATTTCAATTTTGTGAGTAAGCCTTTGGCTTTTTGGGCACCATACATTTCAATACAAGTCACTTTCCTTTTTTCCTAGTCAAATACTATTTTGTGCGACGGCTTTTGCAGCTCATTATCTTTTTTCAAGATTTGACATTGGTTGAGCTATAAAGCAAAAACATAAAGGCGTGGGAAGATATATAGGCACAAGTCTATGCATGAATCAAAACCATCAAGACTATTGACTAATCATTCATGACAAGCTTGAAGATCGATTTACAATAATCACACATAGATGTCAAGATTTTTCCCACAAAGATAGATGTGCATACATGATAAGCTAAGCTCGTAAATGCGCCATGCCCTTAATACGAAGGTACTAGGCCAAACTCACATGTGATATACACAACACAAGTGATCAAACTTTTTGGAGATTTTTCAATTTTTATGGGTTTTGAATTTTTCAACACACTCAAAAACAGAACTTGAAAAGTAAGATCAACAAAAACAAGTACAAAACAAGCTTGAAAAAGAAACATGCTAAAATGAAAACATAAGTGAACAACCAACCAAAGTCATAACATATAGAAAGAATTGATGCATCAACATGGTCTAATGCTTATGCATGCGTACCCTTCTTCACCTACACAGCACATGCATTTAGGGTGATATCCCTAGAGAATTAGGTACTAGAGCTATGATTCTCAAACTTTTGGCTGAAGCTTGCCAAACAAGAAGTGATGGTATCCATTATCTTCATCACATCACCAAAACTGGAATCAGCTTCTCGCCCTTTTAATTGCTTGGCATTCCAACTCCCCTTTCCTTGTTCTCTTAGCCTTTGAGAATTCGCTTTCTTCAATGTGTGAAGTTTATAGTAGTTAGGTCTTGTGTGTCCTCAAATTCCACAATGGTGGCAAAAATGTTGAAGTTGAGGACCTCTTTGAGACTTCGGAAGAGACTTCCCTTTAGCCTTAGGTTTGGCCACAAATGGGTTTTGAGGTTTTGTCAAAACCTTCTAAATAGTTCCATTTGGCTTCTTCTCAACCTTCACATTCTCAAAAATTGGAGTTGCTACCATTGGTTCCTTAGCTTTAACCAACTTCATCTCCTTGGACACATTGGCACTTGAACTACTTTCTCCGGTGTATCCCAAACCGCTTTTGTCTAAAAAGGCTTTTCATGTGCAAGCACTTCGTCAAGTTTCTTGGAGGCTACACGCTCCACTTTAGCATTAGCTTGAATCACTTCAAGCTCAAGAAACTTGATCTTGGAGTAGGCTTCAGTTAGTTCTTCATTCAGCGCCTCAACTTTACACTTCATTTCTTTGTACCTCGTGAGTATGCTCTTGTTGTCTTGTTTAGCTTTCTTCATTTTTTTGATGGTTGCCTTAGCCACTCTAGCATCCTTTCCGGTCTTCTCAAGAAGAGAATTATAGGATTCTTGCAATCCTTTTGCTCCTTCATCTTCATCATCGAATTCTTCCCCAATCCCCATAGACTCTACTTCGGTGTGCTCACTGAGTTCTTCCACTAGAAGGCTTAAATCTTTCGACGAGTCCACGGGTGCAATAGCCATAAATGCAGAGTAGTTTCCTTCTCCGTCGCAACTTTCTTTAGAATCCGAATTGGAGTCATCCGAGTTACTAAAGGTAGTTACAAAAACTTTACGCTTTGCTTTCAAATACTTGGGGCATTCTTTCTTCACATGCCCATGCCTTTTACACTCGAAGCACGTGATCGCTTGAGATGTAGAAGAATCTTTGGAATCATTCTTCTTGAAATCTTTCTTGTCCTTCTTGAAATTTGAGAATTTGCCCTTCTTAAAAGACTTCCAATCTCTTTTGAACTTTAAGAACTTACGGAAGTTCTTAGCAAGGTACGCCACTTCCTTCTCAACCTCATCCTCATCCGAGGAGTCTTGAGCTTCCAATCTCTCATTGATTTTCTTGAGAGAAAGAGATTTGCTCTTCCTTTGAGATGGTAGAGATAGCTCGGAGGTTTGAATAGAACCAATGAATTCTTGAATTTTAATCTCATCAAGGTTCTTGGTCTCTTTGATGGTAGTAACTTTTGCATGAAAGCTCTCCAACAATGATCTTAGAATTTTCCTCACAATCTTGGAGTCCTCCATCTTTTCACCCAAGTTGAATTTTGCAATCACCATTTCATTTAGCTTCCTATAAAATGAGTCGAATGACTCGTCTTCACTCATCTTCAACTCCTCGAAGCGTGTGGTAAGCATTTGCAACTTGGTGTCCTTCACTTTTTTGGTGCCTTCATAGGTCGTCTCCAAGATTTACCACGCCTCCTTGGCAATTGTAACATAAGAGATCTTGTGAAATTCGTCAAGAGAAACACCACAGAAAATAGCATTTAAAGCCTTGCCATTAGCATTAGCTGCTGCAAGAGCTGCCTTATCCCAAGTGGATTTGGTGGCCTCTGGTCTAGTCCATCCTATCTCAACAGTGTCCCAAACACTATCATTAATAGAACAAAGGAATGTCCTCATACGGACTTTCCAAAATGCATAATTGCTCCCATCAAAGTATGGAGGAGCATTAAGCGATTGAGATCGATCCATCTCAAAAGGGGTCTATGATCACACTTAGGTAATGAAACCATAACAAGTGCACCTGCTCTGATACCAATTGAAAGCTTGATTTTGTGTAAAAACACAAGAGCTTGTTGTTGGGATTAGTGCCCTAGAATCCTATTGTATGATGCTATGTATGATATTATGTATAACATGATGTATGACTTAATATTGTAATTAATAAAGTTGTTTTATTATTATCTGAAATAATGGTAACATGAATATTTGGACATCATCATATAGTCCATGAGATGCATAGTATGTGATTTATGTGAAAAGTCACAGAAGATATAAATCACAAGTTCTTTGTAAACTCAGAATTTAGTTCATAGTCGGTGACGAAATTAGGCATTTCATCTGCGAAGACTATAACATGTCAATTAAGATGATTTGTCTTGATCATGGAAGTGGTGACTTCTAGTTGATATGTTGATATGTTTAAAGAGTTAAGACATATTGAACTGGACCGCTGTGAGATTTATTATTCTCCTAATGACTGTCAATTGAATAATAAATCTCATGACTTATATTCACATGAACTCTAAATCCTGAGAGGATAATGGACCTAATCATGAAATGTAAGTTGCTTTGATATATCAGGAGTGAGATCTAAAGTTACGGTCAAAACCTCAATATGTTGGGTAGCCACATTTAGTGTTGATGGAACATATATTCTCAAGATGGAATTCATAGTCTCTTAACGGAGATATAAAATATTCCCTTGATATAAGTTTAATAGGTTTGTTATTCAGAATGTTAGGCCTAACTACTTTAGTAAATAGTTACTAAAGTATATATTTATGAAATTGGATTTCATAAATATATGATGAATAACTTAAAGGATTAAATCAGATACTCAAGGATTAAGATGTAATAATCTACAAAGTGGCAGTCTTCATTAATGACTTTGTATTACTATGAATATTTTATGAAGGGGTTGCATGTATAATAAAGTCTTGGGATATAATCTATTAATAAGGCCTAGAGTGCAATTATATTTATATAGTGGTATTAAATATAATTAATGGTAACTTTGAACTTGTTAAGAGTTGACAGAAAAGCCCAAGGCCCATTGGAACTAGTGTCTTATTTGTTCCCTTTTGGTCCCACTCCAAGCCACATATTAAAGCCCAATTGGAAAGGCCCAAAAGGCTAGCCTAATTAGATAATCAGTTATAGGAGAGAAACATACAAATTTTTCTAATCATCACAAGTGCATGTTTTGAGATGTATATGAGTGTTGGACACTCTCATTCTCTTTAGAAAAAACTTATATAACTAATTGAGAGACCACACATCTTGGGCGTTAGTGGAATTGGAGTGAAGATTGAAAGTCTTCTCAAGAACTTCTGAATTTTGGTTTTGAATTTCACTACTTCAAGGTACACTCTCTTGTTCTCTAATTCTGAAACTTATATGGCCCATGTTAACAATTGTGAATGAAGTAGACCCGTTTAACTTTTTCGCTGCGTATATACATATTTCCATCAAATGGTATCAGAGCGGTCTTCAATTTCTAATATGTATAACATGTTTTGTGAGTTTTGGAATTAAAGATAATAGTTTCATGATGTTAGAAGATTATATATGTATTTAATTTTCTGCATGGTTGTTGAAACTATGATTTGATGAAAACTGATATTGATGTTATGATGTTGTTTAAATTTGAATTTATGTATGTTAAATTGAACTTTAAGGCTATAGCATCAATGAATTTCAGTTTTGATATCAAATTCCATCTATCATGTTCATATGGTGATTGTTTGTTCATGGAAAACCGTAGAAAACTATTCAGATTTTTCCCTTTGAAAACTGAAAATACGGGTTTTTTGAGGGTTAGCTTCCCGCTAAGTTGCTCATGAAAAACGCTTCTGAAGCACAAAACTTTTCGCGAGTAAGCTTTACTCGCGAAACAGTCGCGAGACAGTAGCGAAAGTTTCTGTCTGATTTTTTGAGTTTTCACTATTTTGCCTTAACTCAATTTCGCGAGAAGAGCTTAGTCGCGAGACAGTAGTGAGATAGTAGCGAAAGTTTCTGTCTGAATTTTGTGTTTTCACTATTTCATTTTCGCGGGAAGAGCTTAGTCGCGAGATACTCGCGAAAATGCCACTGAAGGGAATTTTGATTTTTTTCGAAGTGTTTTCACAAGTATAAAGTGCAAGACTGTGTGTGATTGTTTTACACATGTTTACAAAATAAAAACCTTTAATTTAAAACATCTAGTGGGAGAGAGATACAAGGGTTGGATCTCACGGCCTCCATTGTCGGTTCATAGTAGTGTGAAATATGTACTTTGTCTTTGCTTCGAGCTTAGCATTCCATGCGGAGAGTATTTATTTAATGGTACTACAGGATTGAATTTCTTGGTTTATAGTAGTTTGATCAAACACCTTGTCTTAGCCTCGAGCTTTGCATTCCATGCGGAGGGTGTTTTGTATCATGGTACTACAAAATAAACCTGTTAAAGGGATGAAATGTGGCTACACATGATTCTAGACAATGGTATGCACTAGACTAAATATTATAGTATCCTCTATACTGAGTTCTTACTATTATTATTTAGAGGCCAAATATAAAACGGCATATTATTAGTGTTTGATAAGAGTTATCATGATAGCATTAATAATGAGAACAGTTCTCAATCAATCATAGTATTTAATGTTCACTCTATGCTGAGGGATATTGAATATGGGATTGGGTTGTCGTTGCATATATTGTATTATGGTTTTATTCAGGTTTCATGCTATATGTTTATATGCTAAATTGATAATGTCCAGTTTACTTATTATATTCATGTTTATTAATTTCAAATTTGAATATGGCATCATGTAGCCCACTTGTTACTATTCTTAATCAAAACAAACTGACTGGATCCAATTATGTTGACTGGAAAAGAAATTTGGACATAGTTCTCACTGCTGAAGAGCATAAATATGTTCTTACTAAACCATGTCCTAGCTTTTCTTCATTAGATGCTCCTCTTGAGGAAAAACAACGATATGATCGTTGGCAGAAATCTAATGAGATGGCCAAGTGCTACATCCTAGCATCTATCTCAAATGTTCTACAGCATCAAATGCAGGATGTAGAACTAGCTTTAGACATTATGTTCAGTCTGAAGGAGATGTTTGGTGAGCAAGACCAATCTGCAAGGCAAAAAACCATAAGGCAAATTTATAATACCAAAATGGTAGAAGGCGGTTCAGTGAGGGAGCATTGTCTTACAATGATTTCCAATCTGAATACATTGGAAGTTTTAGGTGCCGATATTGATGGAGAATCCCAAGTGGATATGATACTCCAGTCACTACCGGACTCATTCAAGGAATTCAGACTCAATTATAATATGAACAAAAAGATTTACTCTTTGTCTGAATTAATGAATGAATTGGTAGCGGCAAAAGGCATCCTTGGTACTTCTAATGTTGAAGCCAATGTGGGTGAAGCTTCTTCTTCTCAACCTAAGTTGAAAGGCAAGGGTAAGAAGAAGAAGAAGAAGGACTTCACCAAGCAAGAGGGTAAACAAATTGCCTTAGGGGTTGCTGACAAAGGAAAGAAGCTCAAAGGAAAATATTTCCATTGTGGTAAGAAAGGACATTGGAAGAGGAATTGTCCAAAATTCAAGCCTGCCAATAATAAAGGTATGAAAAGTTCATTCCTCCTTGAAATATGTTTAATGCAGAATCCCACAGATTCCTAGTGTGTGGATTCAGGTTGTACTAATCATATCTGCAATTCTTTGCAGGGGTTCTAGGAGACCAGAAAGCTTAAAGAAGGGGAATTGTTTCTTACTTTGGCTGATGGGAGCAGGATTTCGGTTATAGCTGTTGGAGTATTTAATTTATGCTTTGAGTCTAGGGTTTTAATATTGGAAGACTGTCTATATGTACCTAATGTTCGTAGGAATTTAATTTTTGCAACTTATTTAGGCAAACATGGATATTGTGTTATCCTTAACGACAATGTTGTAATAAAAAAGGGTAAAGTGTTTATCTGTTCTGGCAATATTGTTGATGGTCTTTATATTCTAACTTCTGATAAGCATGAATTATATAATTCTGAATTAGATAATGACTCTCATGTAAAATCATTAAAGAGAAAGTTTCCTTCTACTAGTGATGCATATCTTTGGCATTTGCGTTTAGGTCATATTAATTCAAACAGAATTCAAAGACTGATCAAAGATGGTCTCTTAGAGCCATTGGACTTTGATGATTTTCTAGTTTGGGAATCTTGTTTGGAAGGCAAAATGACCAAACGACATTTTAATGCAAAAGGTAGAAGCGCCCAAGATTTGCTAGAACTAGTACATTCAAATGTATGTGGTCTTATGTCAATCTAGGCAAGAGGTGGCTACGAGTATTTCATTACTTTCACTGATAATTACTCTAGATTTGGTTATGTGTACCTAATGAAACGGAAGTCCGAAGCCTTTGATAAGTTCAAAGAGTTTAGGGCTGAAGTTGAGAATCAATTAGGTAAACGCATAAAGGCCATTCGATCTGATCGTGGTGGCAAATACCTTCTTGGGGATTTCAAGGATTACTTAACTGAAAATGGGATTGTATCCCAATTGACTGCACCTGGAACTCCACAACAAAATGGTGTAGTGGAAAGAAGGAATAGGACTCTTTTAGATATGGTTAGATCCACGATGAATTATTCAACTCTACCAATTTCTTTTTGGGGATATGCTTTAAATACTGTAATGTATCTTCTGAATTTAGTTCCTTTGAAGTCTGTTCCTAAAACACCTGTAGAGTTGTGGAATGGGTGAAGCCTAGTATGAGATATCTCCATATTTGGGGTTGTCCGGCACATGTGTTAAAAGAAAAGTCTGACAAGTTACAATCTAAAACAGAAGTGGTTTTCTTTGTAAGGTATCCAAAAGGAACTGTTGGAGGTTTGTTCTATAGTCATAAAGAGAATAAAGTGTTTGTTAGCACAAATGCCAAATTCTTGGAAAATGACTATATGAATGATTATACTCCTAGAAGTAGAGTTGTGTTGGCTGAAATGAATGAACCTGTAGTTGAACAACCAATAGATGAAACTAGGGATGATGTGGTTGTATTGGATACACCACAAGATACTACTCATGAGATGTCTAGTACACAGGTGCCTCGTCGTAGTGGGAGGATTGTTAGGCCACCTATAAGGTTTATAGGTCTGGGAGAAACTTATGAAGCTATCTCAGAAGAGGCCAAAACCGATCCTTACACTTATGAAGAAGCAATGAATGATATAGATGCACATCATTGGGTTAAAGCTGTGAAATCTGAATTAGATTCCATGTATTCCAATCAAGTTTGGGATCTTGTAAAGGCTCCTAACGGCATTAAACCTGTTGGTTGCAAATGGGTTTACAAGAGGAAAAGAGGGATAGATAGAAAGGTTGAAACCTTTAAAGCAAGGCTAGTGGCGAAAGGGTATACACAAAAAAAAAGGTATTGATTATGAAGAAACCTTTTCACCAGTAGCAATGCTTAAATCTATCAGAATTCTCTTATCCATTGCCGCTCATTAAGATTATGAGATTTGGCAAATGGATGTCAAGACTGCATTTCTTAATGGCAATCTTGAAGAAGAAATCTATATGATGCAACCGGAAGGTTTCATAGCAAAGAACTAAGAGTATATGGTATGCAAGTTGAAAAAGTCCATTTATGGACTTAAGCAAGCATCTAGGTCATGGAACATCATATTTGATCAAGCAATCAAATCATTTAGTTTTGAACAAAATCTAGATGAACCATGTGTGTACAAAAGACATCAAGATAAAGTAGTAATGTTCCTAGTGCTTTATTTTGATGATATTCTACTCATTGGAAACGATGTAGGGGTAATGTCATCGGTAAAAGTGTGGTTGTCAAGCCAATTTAATATGAAGGACTTGGGTGAGGCTAATTTTATTCTAGGGATCAAGCTTTGGCGAGATCGCAAGAACAAGATGTTAGGCTTATCACAAGCTGGGTATATAGATAAGGTTCTAGAACGGTTTAGCATGCAAAACTCCAAGAAAGGATTACTTCCTTTCAGACATAGAGTTCCTCTGTCTGATGACCAAAGGCCTAAGACTCAAGAGGAAATAGATATGATGAGACAAGTTCCTTATGCTTCTGCAGTGGGAAGTCTTATGTATTCCATGCTATGTACTAGGCCAAATATTTGTTATTCAGTTGGCATGGTCAGCTGATATCAATCAAATTCAGGACCAAAACATTGGCAAGCTGTACAGCATATTCTCAAGTATCTTCGGAGAACAAGAGATTATATGCTTGTTTACCGGTGTGAGGATTTGATTCCCATTGGCTATACAGATTCAGACTTTCAATCGGATCTAGATTTCAGAGAGTCCACATCAGGATGTGTTTACACCGGAAGAATCGCGAAGTGGAACACAATTCTGGGGGCCTTCGACGTCAAATACATGCCTCAGACCTCCATAAAAGGCCAGGTTCTGGCAGATTTGACGACCGAGTTCGCTGAACCAACTGTAGAAGTGGCAGCCAAGGAGAGGAGCGTTGATGAGAAGTCAGTTGTGGCAGTCTCCATCCCGGGGTCACCATGTTGGAAGGTATATGTTGATGGCGCGGCAAACCAGAGGGGGTCTGGAGTGGGGCTAGTCTTAGTATCCCCTGAAGATCATGTCGTAGAGAAGTCCCTGAGGCTCGGATTCTCGGCCACAAACAACGAGGCCGAGTATGAGGCATTACTGCAAGGGATGGTCATGGTACAGAAGATGGGAGGAAAGTCGATGGAGATGTTCTCAGACTCGAGATTGGTGGTAGGACAGGTAAAGGGAGAGATGGAGGCCAGAGGTTCGAGAATGCAAGAATACCTAAGCCAGGTTAAGCGCTTGCAGTCGGAGTTCGGCCTCTTCAGCTTGTCTCATATTCCCAGGAGTGGGAACAGCCATGCCGATTCATTAGCCACACTCGCAACTTCCTCGGCAGGGGGTCTACCTCGGATCATACTTGTGGAGCATCTGGAGAGGGCGAGTGAAGTGGCAAAGGGAGCGATCCCCATCCATCAGGTTGAGATGGGTCCCAGCTGGATGGACCCCATAGTGAGATTCCTCAAAGATGATGTCCTGCCTGAGGAGAGGTCAGAGGCAGAAAAAATACGAAGGAAAGCTCCTCGGTTCTGGTTGTCCGAGGCATGTATTTGACGTCGAAGGCCCCCAGAATTGTGTTCCACTTCGCGATTCTTCGGGTGTAATCAGCGGTCCAGAGTACAGACTTCAAGGGCAATCGGGTCAGGACAACCACCGTGTGAGCTTGGAAGTAATGGGGGAGCTTTCGCGTGGTGTGGACCACAGCCAGTATGACTTTCTCTAAGGGTAGGTACTTGACCTCCGCCTCATGCAGCGACTTGCTAACGTAATAAACCGGCTTTTGGACGCCATTGTCATCCCGTATCAGTACCAGGCTCACAGCGTGGAGTGCTACAGCAAGGCATGCGTATAGGACCTCGTCGGCCTCAGGATTGGACATGATAGGCGGCCGGGATAGATACTCCTTGAGCTGCTGGAAGGCCACGGCACAATCCTCGGACCATTCAAATCCTTTCCACTTGTTGATTAGGAGATAGAAGGGCTTGCACCTGTCAGCCGACCTGGAAATGAATCGGTTCAGTGCCGCGATCATCCCAGTAAGCTTTTGGACCTCTTTGGGGTTCTACGGAGGCTTCAGATTATGAATAGCCTTGATTTGGTCAGGGTCGACTTCGATTCCCTTATGGGTGATCATGTATCCCAGAAACTTGCCAGAACCTACGCCAAACGAGCATTTTGAGGCATTTAGGCGCAGCTTGTGCTTTCTCAGGACGTCAAATGTGCGGCCGAGGTCCCCCAAGTATTCGGACACCAGTTTGCTCTTCACCACCATATCATCTACATAGACCTCGATGCTCTTGCCCAGCATTGGCTCAAACATTCTCGTCATCATCCTTTGATAGATGGACCCTGTGTTCTTCAGACCGAACGACATTACTTTGTAGTGGTAGTTCCCGACGGGCGTTACAAAGGCTGTCTTCTCCTGATCTTCTAGGGCCGGTGGTATCTGATGATAGCCTTGAAAGGCGTCTAGGAAGCTCATCCGAGGATGGCCCGTGGTTGCATCAACCAGCTGATCGATCCGAGGCATGGGGAACGGGTCTTTTGGACACGCCTTGTTTAGGTCGGTGAAGTCCACGCAGACCCTCCACTTTCCGCTCTTCTTCTTGACCACCATAGTGTTGGCTAGCCACTCGGGGTAAAAAACCTCTTTGATAGCCCCGGCACGCTTAAGTTTATTCACCTCTTCCCTGATGGCATCAGCGTGCTCCCTCGATGGGCGTCGGGGCGGCTGTTTCTTGGGCACTATGGATGGACTGACGTTAAGATGGTGACAGATGAAGGATGGGTCAATCCTTGGGGCATCGCAGGGGTCCCATGCAAACACGTCGATATTGCTTCTGAGGAACTCAACCAGCTCCTCCTGCTCGGTGGGAGACAGCCGAGCCCTGACCCGAAAGAACTTCTCTGGATTATCATCAATTACCACTTTCTCCAGGTCCTCACATTTGGCTTCCTCGGCAGCTGTACCAGGAGGCGCTACCGGGGTCTTTGATTGCTATAAACCTTCCTCAGTAGTGGCCGAGGGCTGTGCGTCGAGCCGATATGATATGGCAGCCACCATGCACTGCCTCGCTGTGGGCTGGCAACCGCGAATCTCTAGAACCTGGTCCCCTGATGGGAATTTCACCTTCTGGTGCAAGGAGGAGGCAACGCCCCCCAAGGTGTGGAGCTAGGGCCTTCCTACGATGGCTGTGTATGGGGAGTACGTGTCTACCACCACAAAGTTCACCTCCACCACTTCTAGGCCGGTCTGTATGGGCAGCCTGATCATGCCCTTTGGGATGACGAGCTTCCCATCCAAGCTCATTAGGGGGGAGCAATAAGGCGTCAAGTCCTCCGGTTTTAGCCCCAGCCCCTTGTAGAGGTCTGGGTACATGACCTCGGGCGCACTGCCACCATCCACCATCACTCTCCTCACGTCGTAGCCCCCAATTCTAAGGGTGACCACCAAAGCGTCATCGTGGGGCTGGGTAGTCCCAATCTTGTCGTCCTCTGAGAAGCTCAAGGGCGGGCGGAAACTCCTCCTAGCCCTCTTCGGCTCTGTCTGGGACTCCTCGGCAGGCAGTTGGGCTACAGACAACACTCGCGAAGGGCGTGTGCCCGTTCTTCCCGGTGCCGCCAGGATTACGTTAATCGTGCCAGTGGGCTGCCCCATGGCGGTATCCCTCCGTGGCTCCTGGTACGTTTGGCCCTGATGGTTATTGGGATGGTGCAGGAGGTGCTTCAGCTTTCCCTCCCGGACTAGCTGGTCCAGGTAGTTCCAGTGGTTCCTGCAGTCCTCCGTGGTATGTCCGTGGTCCTAGTGGTATTGGCAGTAGCGATTCTGATTGCGTCTCTCAAGTTCCCCAGCCATCTTATTCGGCCACCTGAAGTATGGTTCGTTCTTTATCTTTTCTAGCACCCTATGTACGGGTTCTCGGAACACAGCGCTGATAGTCTAGGCATTGGTCGCTCCAGATTGTCCACCGAAATCCCTCCTCGGGCGGGCGTTGTTATACCGGTTCGACCTGAAATCCCTCCTCTCCTGAGGGATAACCTTCTCCTTCCCCTTGCCTTGTAGCATATCTTCCTCTACTCGTTTGTATTTATCGATCCGATCCATCAACTGCCGCACGGTGGTGGCGAGCTTACCAGTAAGGACTTCCTCAGGCCGTGCCCCATGGGTAGTCCGTTCTTGAACGTATTGATGGCGACATCGTCGTACTTGCCGTCCAGCTCATTGTAAACCTCCCAATACTTGTCCGAGTAAGCCTTGAGAGTCTCCCCATCACGCATGGATAGGGACAGTAACGCGCTCATGGGCCGAGGAGGTTTGCTATTCGTGACAAAACGGGAACCAAAAGCCTGGGTCAGCTGTCTGTACGAGTCTATGGAATTCGTCCTTAGGCTGTTGAACCACCTCATTGCCACAAGTCCCAAGCTGGATGGGAAGACTTTGCACATCAGCGCCTCGTTCTTAGAGTGGACAGCCATCCTCTGGTTGAATTGGCTCACATGCTCCACGGGGTCCGTTTTGCCGTTGTAAACAGTGAAGGTTGGCTGCTGGAACCGCCGAGGGAGCGTTGCCTCCTCTATACGACGCGTGAAGGACGACTTGGAGAGCCGATCCAGTGCCTTGCTCATGGCGTCACTCCCTAAGCCCCTAGGAGTTGGGCTGTCACGCTTACGCCTCTGGTAGCGCTCTTCCTCGTGAGAGAAAGTCTTGCTCGGGAGTGTTCTTGACCTTTGCTTGTATTCGTCATCACTTTCGTCGTCAGAGGGCAGGTCAAGGCTGGGTTCGGACCGTCTTCGCCGTGCACGGCGCAACTTTCTCTTCAAATCATCTATCTCGCGCTGCATGGCCACCTTATCATCCTGTCTCTGAGATGCGTGGCTATGGGCCTCTTCCGATCGCGTGGCGTGGCCATTGCCGCGCCCCTAGGGCACGTGCCCGTCCCGGCGGGTGTGGCTTCCGCTAGTTGTTGAGGTATGCACGCTTCTCTCTCGAAATCGTTCGTTCTCCTCATTTTGACCGCGCCCGGGGTCGCCATAGTTACCCTGGTGCTGGGATTTAGCCGGTTCAGGTCGATGGGGATTTCCTTGGTGAGGGCCTGATCCTACCATGCTTGGCTGTTGTCCTTACTAACGCACGAGTTCTCCCCAAGAAGGTATTCGCCACCACGATCAGATCGAATGGCCTTTATGCGTTTACCTAATTGATTCTCAACTTCAGCCCTAAACTCTTTGAACTTATCAAAGGCTTCGGACTTCCGTATCAAAGGCCAGGTTCTAGCAGATTTGACGGCCGAGTTCGCTGAACCAACTGTAGAAGTGGCAGCCGAGGAGAGGAGCGTTGATGAGAAGTCAGTTGTGGCAGTCTCCATCCCGGGGTCACCATGTTGGAAGGTATATGTTGATGGCGCGGCAAACCAGAGGGGGTCTAGAGTGGGGCTAGTCTTAGTATCCCCTGAAGATCATGTCGTAGAGAAGTCCCTGAGGCTCGGATTCTCGGCCACAAACAACGAGGCCGAGTATGAGGCATTACTGTAAGGGATGGTCATGGTACAGAAGATGGGGGAAAGTCGATGGAGATGTTCTCAGACTCGAGATTGGTGGTAGGACAGGTAAAGGGAGAGATGGAGGCCAGAGGTTCGAGAATGCAAGAATACCTAAGCCAGGTTAAGCGCTTGCAGTCGGAGTTCGGCCTCTTCAGCTTATCTCATATTCCCAGGAGTGGGAACAGCCATGTCGATTCATTAGCCACACTCGCAACTTCCTCGGCAGGGGGTCTACCTCGGATCATACTTGTGGAGCATCTGGAGAGGGCGAGTGAAGTGGCAAAGGGAGCGATCCCCGTCCATCAGGTTGAGATGGGTCCCAGCTGGATGGACCCCATAGTGAGATTCCTCAAAGATGATGTCCTGCCTGAGGAGAGGTCAGAGGCAGAAAAAATACGAAGGAAAGCTCCTCGGTTCTGGTTGTCCGAGGATCACAAGCTATACAGGCGCTCCTACTCTGGGCCATACCTGCTGTGCGTCCACCCCGAAGCAGTAGAATTACTGCTCAAGGAGCTGTATGAGGGAATCTGTGGGAGCCACACAGGAGGGAGATCCCTGTCTCACCGAGCCGTCACACAAGGATACTGGTGGCCGGGAATGCAGCAGGAGGCCCTGGAGTATGTCAAGAAGTGTGACCAATGCCAAAGGTTCGCCCCAAATATTCACCAGCCAGGAGGGGTCCTCAATCCCTTGTCCAGTCCCTGGCCGTTCGCCCAATGGGGCTTGGACATTGTGGGACCTTTCCCCAAAGCGCCAGGGAATAAGAAGTATATGTTGGTGCCCACGGACTACTTCACCAAATGGGTCGAGGCCGAGCCACTGGCCAACATCAGGGACGTGGACGCAAAGAAATTCCTTTGGAGGAACATCGTCACACGATTTGGGGTCCCACACACCCTCATCTCGGACAACAGGCTCCAATTCGATAGCAAGGCCTTCAGGAGGTATTGTTGTGAACTTGGGATCACAAACAGATACTCAACGCCCGCCTACCCTCAGGGAAACGGATAGGCCGAGGCTGTCAACAAGGTCATCGTCAATGGGCTTAAGAAAAGACTGGATGACGCCAAGGGGAGATGGGTAGAGGGGCTGCCCCACGTTCTCTAGACGTACCAGACTACGCCCCGGCGGTCAACGGGGGAAACACCTTTTGCCATGACTTATGGCGCCGAGGCGGTGATCCCCCTGGAAACAAACTTCCCGACGCTAAGGACGAGCTCTTTCACTCCAGGTAGCAATGATAAAATGCTGGGGAGGAGCCTGGACCTGGTAGACGAACGAAGGGAACGAGCAATGATCCAGCTGGCCTATTACCAACAAAAGCTCAAGCAGAGATATGACACCAATGTGAAACTCAGACCACTAGCACCGGGGGACTTGGTGCTGAGGAAAGTCGTAGGGGGTGCCAAGAACCCTTCTTGGGGAAAGCTAGGACCCAACTGGGAGGGGCCCTATCGAATTACCTCAGTAGCAGGGATAGGTGCATATTATTTAGAAGATTTAGACGAAAAACCTGTACCTCGTCCATGGAATGTAAATAACCTGAAAAGGTATTATTATTAATGAAGAAGTCTTTTTGGATTCAGATTCTTAGCCTATCATGATTATGTCTCTCACGTTTAGACGACCACTCCCAAGTGTTAGACAGAACCAAGGCATTGCATGGTCCTCGGACTCAAGCCTATGGGGAAACTAACTACTTCAAAAGACTTAAGTGTTAGACAGAACCAAGGCCTTGCATGGTCCTCGGACTCAAGCCTATGGGGAAACTAACTACTTCAAGAAGACTCTAAGTGTTAGACAGAACCAAGGCCTTGCATAGTCCTCGGACTCAAGCCTATGGGGAAACTAACTACTTCAAAAGACTCAAGTGTTAGACAGAACCAAGGCATTGCATGGTCCTCGGACTCAAGCCTATGGGGAAACTAACTACTTCAAAAGACTCAAGTGTTAGACAGAACCAAGGCATTGCATGGTCCTCGGACTCAAGCCTATGGGGAAACTAACTACTTCAAAAGACTCAAGTGTTAGACAGAACCAAGGCCTCACATGGTCCTCAGACTCAAGCCTATGGGGAAACTAACTACTTCAAAAGACTTAAGTGTTAGACAGAACCAAGGCATTGCATGGTCCTCGGACTCAAGCCTATGGGGAAACTAACTACTTCAAAAGAATCAAGTGTTAGACAGAACCAAGGCCTTGCATGGTCCTCGGACTCAAGCCTATGGGGAAACTAACTACTTCAAAAGACTTAAGTGTTAGACAGAACCAAGGCCTTGCATGGTCCTCGGACTCAAGCCTATGGGGAAACTAACTACTTCAAGAAGACTCTAAGTGTTAGACAGAACCAAGGCCTTGCATGGTCCTCGGACTCAAGCCTATGGGGAAACTAACTACTTCAAGAAGACTTTAAGTGTTAGACAAAACCAAGGCCTTGCATGGTCCTCGGACTCAAGCCTATGGGGAAACTAACTACTTCAAAAGACTTAAGTGTTAGACAGAACCAAGGCATTACATGGTCCTCGGACTCAAGCCTATGGGGAAACTAACTACTTCAAAAGACTCAAGTGTTAGACAGAACCAAGGCCTTGCATGGTCCTCGGACTCAAGCCTATGGGGAAACTAACTACTTCAAAATACTTAAGTGTTAGACAAAACTAAGGCCTTGCATGATCCTCGGACTCAAGCCTATGGGGAAACTAACTACTTCAAAAGACTTAAGTGTTAGACAGAACCAAGGCCTTGCATGGTCCTCGGACTCAAGCCTATGGGGAAACTAACTACTTCAAGAAGACTCTAAGTGTTAGACAGAACCAAGGCCTTGCATGGTCCTCGGACTCAAGCCTATGGGGAAACTAACTACTTCAAGAAGACTCTAAGTGTTAGACAGAACCAAGGCCTTGCATGGTCCTCGGACTCAAGCCTATGGGGAAACTAACTACTTCAAAAGACTTAAGTGTTAGACAGAACCAAGGCATTGCATGGTCCTCGGACTCAAGCCTATGGGGAAACTAACTACTTCAAAAGACTCAAGTGTTAGACAGAACCAAGGCCTTGCATGGTCCTCGGACTCAAGCCTATGGGGAAACTAACTACTTCAAAATACTTAAGTGTTAGACAAAACTAAGGCCTTGCATGGTCCTCGGACTCAAGCCTATGGGGAAACTAACTACTTCAAGAAGACTCTAAGTGTTAGACAGAACCAAGGCCTTGCATGGTCCTCGGACTCAAGCCTATGGGGAAACTAACTACTTCAAGAAGACTCTAAGTGTTAGACAGAACCAAGACCTTGCATGGTCCTCGGACTCAAGCCTATGGGGAAACTAACTACTTCAAGAAGACTCTAAGTGTTAGACAGAACCAAGGCCTTGCATGGTCCTCGGACTCAAGCCTATGGGGAAACTAACTACTCCAAAAAGATTCTAAGTGTCTACTTCGAAAAGATTCTACCTAGTCCTTAAGACATAAAAGGTCCGCCCAAGCATACACGCCCCCACGTCATAATAATTACTGCCACGATTGGCCGAGATACAATTGAAGTTAAAATTATACAAGTAAAAAAAAAAAAAGCGGATAACGCGCAAATGAATAAATAGCCAGAATAAATTAGAAGAGAAGTAAGACTCACATTACATTAAGTCCATAAAAGTTACATGGCAGGAGTCACAATACATTGTTTAAAAAAAAAGAAAGGAAAAGAAGAAGAAGAGAGATACAAAAACAAAACAAATGGCCAAAAACAAGGCAGGCAGAGGCGCTAAGGAGCCTTCTCCTTCCACTTAATTGCCCACCCCAGTGGGTGGCTGGTCCATGGCAGCCTCAGGATCCTCTGAGCTCTGACTGAGCGGAATAGGCTGCAGAGGCACGGCAGGAATAGTTGCCTCCTCAGCGGAAGAAACCTGGGCATCGGAGGAGGGCTTTGCAACCTCCTGGGGCGCTTCCTCATTGGGGCCTTCACTCGATTCAACCACCCCAGGAGGATCACCCACTCGAACAGGCTCACCAGACAGCCCAGCCACCGAGGCTCCCTCACCCAAAGTGGCACCATCTCCCTCAGCAGCCACCTCAGCCTCAAAGCTATCTGGAGCAGCCTCGCGGATGGCAGGGGGGTAGTACACACTCTCCGCCTTCCACAGGTCGGACGAGGCCTCCACCCCGGCTTGTTTAAGGGCCTCACCCCAAACCTGGGAACAGTAGCGCCTACATACCTCGGGGACTTGGGATTTGTAGGTAGCTTCCGTCTCGGCTACCCCCGCGGCGTAAGCAGCCTCCTCGGCTTCCTCCTTAGAGGCTAAGGCCTCCTCCCTACCATAGTCTGCCTCAGCCTTGGCCCTCACAGCTTCATCTTTGGCCCATTCAGCCACTTTTTTGGCCTCCTCGGCAGTAGTCATCTTCTTCGTTAGATCAGCAATCAGCTCCTTTGCGATCTTCAGCTGCTCCTCTGCCTCACCCAGACGCCTCGTCTGATCTTCGGCCTACTTCTGGAAACCAGCGAGGCCGGACACTGCATTGTCTCGAGCCCTGGTCATCGCCTTCAGCTCCTCCCGGGCCGCGGCGAGGTCGTCCTCGGAGGTCTTGAGGGTCCGAGTGGCCTCCAAGCGCTTCTCATGCTCTGCATCCATGGCCTTTCCTTGGTCGTGGGCCGCCTCCTCCAGCCTATAGGTGGCCTGGACGACCTGCCAAACAAAACGGATAAATAATAAGCCGAGCTCGAAAAAAAGGAAGAAAAACTAAAGCAAAAAAAAAAAAAAAAAAAAATCACAAGTGTTGAGGGTCTTACCATTCCCAAATATCGCTTGAGGCTGAGGAAGACCTCCCTACTCCTCATAGTCCCCAGCTCCGCCATGTCCACAGGAAGTAACAGGCACCTCTCCAGCGCGTCGGCCACATACGCACCTTCGCCCTCTCTAAAATCCCTGAGGGAGGAGTCATCCCTCAAAGGTCCCCCATGGAGCATTGGGGCGGGAAGCCATGCCTGAACCTCGGGCTAGGCATCGACTTGTTTATCTTGGCCTCGGGAGCCTATCTTCAACTATTTCGAGGGCCGCCGAGTGTCGTTCCCCTCCTGCGTGGACCCAGACTTGTCCTCAATAGGCCTTTTGCCCTTATCCTTTTTCTGCTTAGGATCAGTGGGCTCGTGCCTGGACGGCGGACTCGTCCGAGGTGGAGGAGGAGGAAGCCTAGATTGGGTAGAGGCCGACCTGGTCTAGGCAGGATGAGTCTTAGGAGGAGGAGAAGGAAGCTTTGGCTTGGACTTCCTCGGTTGGCCTTCGATTAGGTCGAACAGACTGGATTGAGATTTCTTCTTGTAACCCATCTCAAGCTGAGGAAAGGATTCTGACGTTAGGAAGTCCGCTTCGGTCAGGCGAGGGTCACCCAAGTCCCTAGGAGGGTCCTCGGACTGGTGGACTTGTTCAAACACGTCAAACTCGTCCTCGGCAGGGCCAAAATCAGCAACTTCCTCTTCCCTCTCTAGATTTTCTTCTGGGGCCTCTGCGGATCTGTGGGAGGAAGAGGGGCCTGCCAATGTGACGCCTTCTGGGATGGAGGGCTCCTCGAGGAACTGGAACCCGTCCTCGGTCACAGTGATTTTCCGCAGCCGAGGATCTTTTGCTCTGATCACATACTTCGGTGCCGCAAATGATTTTTGAACCGGGGTGTATCCCAAGATCCTGTGAGCAGCTCTAACTTGATTGTCGACTTTGTTCACAAAAATCTCCGCCCTTAGCACTTTCTGCAAGTCCTCCCTGTTGACCAGGCTGAAGTGACGCGTGTAGGCGTGCGGATCTGCAGAAAGAAGACGCATTCATGTTAGTAACCAAACGGTGCAAAAAAAATGAATGAAATAAAGAATAAAATAAACTAAAGTCTTTGAACCCCCTCCTACTCCCACTGCCCCATCTGGTGTCCCCTCCGTCGTTGGACAGTGAAGGCCATCGTGCCACTCTCCAAACACGATGAGAAAGTCCTTATTCAGCCCCTTGCTGGACTCAGGGAGGCACTGGATAAGCCGGACCCTGTCGTCCCTTGTCTTCATGCAGTACGACTTGCCCTTCAGGCACTGGAGGTTGTAACACCAGTTTACGTCGTGATGGGTCAACCTTAGCCCCATCTTATCGTTCAAGGCGTCCACACAACCCAGAATTCTGAAGACGTTGGTGGCGCATTGGGTGGGAGCTAGCCGGAAGTACATCAGGTAGCCCCTCATCACCGGCCCCATGGGGATTCTCATGCCACCTTCGAGGAAGGCAACGATGGGAATCACCACTTCGCCCTCCTACCTCCGAAGGAGCCACTCCCCTTCCTCACAATACCTCAAGCCCACGTTGCTAGGTATCTTATAGTCGGCGATGAATTTCTCCATCGCCTCCTCAGTGTAGACATACTTCTTAAACCTACCCATCCCAAGTGATGCCTAAGAGAGCTAAGGAAGAGCAAATGAAAGAGAAGGAGGAGTAGAGAGGAAGAAAGCTCAAAGAGGGATAGAGCAACTTACAGGAACGAGGAAAAGCTCCTCGGACAGGCTTTTTGTGCTGGAGATGTAGGCGAAAATTTGGCTGGACTCAGGATGTATGCGCAAGAGCTCTTGATTGCGAGTAAAAAAGGGGAAAAGCAGTTCGAGTGGGTATTTATACCCCAAATCGAGGAACCGTACGGGTTTTCCCGCCCATAAATGCTAGGCGAATCCCCACCGTTAGATTGTCATCCTCCCATTGAACGTGGGGAGCACAGAGCCGTCTGAATTTAATGAAGGACACGTTACGCGCACCGAAGCATCAGTAACGCGTCTTGGGCAGATGAAAAGACCTCAACACTGACGGGGGACAAGACTCGACTGGACACGAAATAGGCCCGAGGACGTCAAAATCCTCCTCTCCGCCCGAGGATGCGAACAGCAAGATTTTGAGGGGCTATTGTGGGGCCAGAGAGAGTCAGACAGCCCCGGCCCACTTCGTACCAGGCCCAAAGGCCTGCGCCGAGGAGGTTTCTAGGGTCCGAGGATGAAAGTAAGAAGCCCAGGTGCCCAAGAAACAACGCCGAGGACGATTCCGTCCTCGGACATCCGAGACCATAAAGTGAACAAGCAGCACACCACCAAGGGGAGTCTTCCTGGGCACCCAAAGAGAAAAGAGCAAGTACAACGCGTCAGCAACGGAAGCATGGTGGAGGAGCAAGTCCCGGATGAACTGTCACCTCCACATTAAATGCCCTCAACTAACGTCCTGGCCGCATTAATGAGGATAGGACTCTTGAACAGTGCTGTCTTGGTTGTTGCAACCCACAGGAGGAATGGGAATGCGGCTAATGTGACAGACTCTCAAGTGGTGGCCTGGCTGATCAACAAATGTAGGGCTATGATCAATTGAGAGAGATGTATATAATGTAAGGAGCCGTCTTGAAAGAGGGACCGGAGATCTGGACTGAAAGGTACTGTAGCAACTGGTATTCTCCCAGAAAACCTTGTAATCTATCTTCAAAGAAATAATAAGAACTCTAAGCTCTGGAGAGCAAGTCCGAGGAGCATTATTGTGCATCCCAATTCACGTTTAGGTTGTTAAACCCACATGCAACCATGCATGGCAGTTGCATCCCTTACTAGGGCCTAGTTCTTGAACCCGCTCTTTACAAATTCATTGCAGGGCTAGCTGGGCTTGGGTCCACTCTCTCAACCCGTAGAAGTGCTCAAACCGGTCCCTACAACTATGAATATTTTATGAAGGGGTTGCATGTATAATAAAGTCTTGGGATATAATCTATTAATAAGGCCTAGAGTGCAATTATATTTATATAGTGGTATGAAATATAATTAATGGTAACTTTGGACTTGTCAAGAGTTGACAGAAAAGCTCAAGGCCCATTGGAACTAGTGTCTTATTTGTTCCCTTTTAGTCCCACTCCAAGCCACATATTAAAGCCCAATTGGAAAGGCCCAAAAGGCTGGCCCAATTAGATAATCAGTTATAGGAGAGAAACATACAGAATTTTGTAATCATCACAAGTGCATGTTTTGAGATGTATATGAGTGTTGGACACTCTCATTCTCTCTAGAAAAAACTTATATAACTGATTGAGAGACCACACATCTTAGGCGTTAGTGGAATTGGAGAGAAGAATGAAAGTCTTCTCAAGAACTTCTGAATTTTGGTTTTGAATTTCACTGCTTCAAGATACACTATCTTGTTCTCTAATTCTGAAACTTATATGGCCCATGTTAACAATTGTGAATGAAGTAGATCTGTTTAACTTTTCCGCTGCATATTTGCATATTTCCATCACTTGTTTAGACCCCAAAATAAAAATTACGGCTCGGTTGATTTTGCTCTAACTTAACTAAGTGCAGAATAAGAGTAAATGCGAGCGAACAAACAATAAAACTACTCTAAGCCATTTTCATCAAATAACAGCAATAAAATGAAAGCTAAAAGAGTAGGGAAGAAGGATGCAAACACAAGATAACACCGTGATGTATTATCGAAGAGGAAACTGAAGAACTCGGCGAAAAACCTCTCCGCTGACCTCCAAGTGATAAATCGATTCATTAAAGAATAAGTCCCAGTACATGAATAATAAAAGACCCTCCAAGCCTAGTCTACCCCATGTACTTGAGCCCTCCAAGCTCTTGCTACCAACTGACTTGACGAAGCCTTATCTTCTCTAGCTTTCTAGATCACGCAATTCAGCCTGATTGCATCCACCAAATGATCGGATTCTTCCAATGCTTCCTAGCAGCACCGAAACCTCACTTTACACTCAGAATGGGTGTGGTAAGTGTTTAGGCTATCAACCTCTCAAGGATTTGGATATGAAGAGGTAGGAGTTGAGAAAAACCACGAAGGATTGTGTAGAGGATTGTGGGTATAGCAATCTCTAACTCTCAAGGATAATATCTAGGGCTTTCTCTCTGAAAAGCACTCCTTACAATATGTGGGTAATGTGGGTATATATAGTGTAGGTGAAGACATGGTGTAGTAGATATGCCAAAATAGCAAAACAAAATGTTTCGCGGGTATTTCGCGGGAAGGCCCTACCCACGAATTACTCGCGAAAACCAGATGTCATGACTCTTCGCATTCCAGTCATGTGCTCTGCACGTGGCTCACTTCGCGAGATAGCTTCTCGTGAATCTTCTTGCAAAATACACTTGGTTTTCAATGAGAACTTGAGTCTTCACACTCTCTCTCACACACAACCCATGAAATAAAATCCTACATAAAATACAGGATACATATGATTGAACAAAAATACAATCAAATTTGGCATGGAATTAAAGCCAGCACAAAATAGTTGTAAATAACAACTTTACAGACCATAGCTTAATTGTTATCGTAGGCCTAAGTGGAAAAAGCCCTTTTGAAAAAGAAGACTTTGGGCCTAAGATAACGAATAGGCTATGGACTTAGCATCCAACATCCTTCAAAGCTACAAAATGATGAGAATTTCATAGACTTTGAGAGGAAGGCTACAATGTATTCTAGCTAGAAGGCTATCCCAAGAAAAAATTATGAAATAATGAATAAAGAATAGGAAGCCCAAAAGTGATGAATACATTGTAAGCCCAAGTTTGAGACAAAAGGTTGATAATTCCTAAGTGCATTCTAACGAAAGCTCATGGGAGTAAGATGAGGGCTTTTATTGTAAATGGACTAAAGCCCAATGAAATAAGGGGCAAAGGTCCATGAGAGGAAAGAGAGTGGCATTGTAATTGGGCCTTCATTAAAATAAACTTAAGAATTTTCTAAGAACATCTAAGTTTAAAAGGAACCTTTTAATTGGGACATGAACTTAATGAAAATGGGGCTTCTTTTATGGCTTGATCAAGATTGAGGACACACACCAAGAAGATGAAATCTCTCAAGAAACAATGTCTACTTCCATCGAAGACCCAATGGCATGAAAGATCCTTAAGGCTTTGGAAGAACATGGAGAAGCCCTTAAGAAAAAGGGAAGGTGTCTCACTAGGTTGGAAGAATCTAAGCTCAAGAAATCTACACATGTGGAAATCCATGATGATAAGCAGGAAGATGAAGAATGGGACAAAAAAGACAAAGTGGAGTACGAAAGAAACAAGCAATTTGAGAAGCTTACTGTAGAAACCGTAGCTATGAGGGAGAAGATGGAAAAGATGCAACTTGTCTTCCATAAAGCACAAGGAATGGATGACTACCTCTATAACATGGGGGGAGTAAGCTCAAAGGCTCCTATTGCATTGCCTCCCAAATTCAAGATCTCTGATGCCGAAAAGTTTGATGGGACTAGGGATCCAAAGCAACACATAAGAAGGTACCTAAGCATTGCTGAAATGAAGGGGCTAGATGAGAAGCAAACTTTGCATGCATTTCCCTTCTCACTTACGAGAGGTGCATCAAAGTGGTACTATAGCCTTGATCCAAGCAAACCTAAGGTGTGGAATGAACTAATAGAGTTGTTTGTGTTAGGTTCTAAATGTTTAGAACAATTGGCAAATCGTGAACACAAACTTGTCTAGATATAGATCTTAGAGTCTATAGGTTTTATTAGACAATGCTCAAGGTGATTCAAGTCAAGATTCAAGAACATACAAGCTGCAGGAAGAAGACTTCATATTCTGCCTGGTTCGATCGATCGAAGAACAGGCTCGATCAATCGAAAATCGTATCTGCAGAATTTTAAGTTGGCCCAAACAGCAGCTTAAACCCATTAAGGATTAGGGTTTCAAATCTACTTCTCCCACTATATAAAGGAAACCCTAAGCCACGTTTTTGAGAGTTTTTAGAAAGAGAAGAGAGTGCCTCTTATGTATCTAGGGTTTTGTACCCAAACCTCTCTAAGTCTTTGTTGCTCATATTGCTGTTTATGTGAATCTCTTGTGAGATCCTTGAGGATCTTTCCTTCACATAAACTTAGGGTTTTCAAGGTAGAGATATTATCTACATCTTGATGATCAACAAGGTTGCTGCTATTGGAGCTTAAAGAAAAACAAGCGTGGGTGCTTGTATCTTGTGGAGAATCCAAGAAATAAGGAGTCCGCGGATTCGGAGCTTGCACGTGGTCGTGTCAGTAAGTTCTACTAGTGGGTAGCATTAGGAAGTCGAGCGGGGAGCTTGTAAGTCCTTTTGTATGAACTTCGATTCTTTCAAGATAGTGGATTCAGGTTTGCCTTGAGGATAGGTGGGTTAAATCCTCCCCAGGTTTTTTACCGGTTTGGTTTTCCTGGGTGATCATATCATTGTGTTATTTATATTTCCGCTGCTTTATATTTTTGATATGATTGTATGTTTGTGATAACCTAGAATTGCATAATTTGACTAAGTTAATCACTTGGCTAATTAACTAGGTTAATCTAGTTGGTTTAAGGGGTCTAAATTTCCAACAAGTGGTATCAGAGCGGGTAGCTCTTCTTGTTTGTAGATCTTTTGATCTAAGAGCTGATCCTTGACCCCTGCTGTCATGGATAATTTGAAGTGTCTTTCTGCTCATGTTTGTGATGTTTTGAATAAAAAGGACACGATTGTTTCTGTTGATTTTTTTGATGCTTTTGAAACTCTTCGTAAGGAATTATCTAAATCTTTGAAAATTGCTAAGAAATTCAAGGAAGAGTTAAAATTGGCTAATCTTGAAAAAGAGAATTTGATTGTGAGATTAGATGAGTCTAATAAAAAGAATGAATTTTTGAGAAATCAAATCTCCTCTCAAGATGAGAAGATGAAAAGCTTGGAACAAGAGTTAGTTGAATCTAAAGCTAAAATTGAAAATTTGACTAGTACCAAGCATGCTGTTGATAACAGAAGTGTTTCTGTTTCTCTTAAGCCTAATACTGAGAAAGTTTATATCCCTCCTTTTAAGAGGAATAATAAAGAAAGGGCTTATTTTGCTAGGTTAGACAAAGGAAAAAGTTCTGATGTTAACGCTGAAGTTTCTAAACCTAAGTCTGAACCTACTGTTAGAGAGTATAATAAATCTGTTTTTGTGCCTACCTGTCACCTTTGTGGTGTTGTTGGTCATATTAGACCAAATTGTTATTTGTTGAGGCAAAAACCAAAATCTGAGACTAGACTTTCTGTTAGGAATACTGATGTTCCTAAATTTGTTCCCGTTTGTCACTTTTGTGGTGTCTCTGGTCACATTCGTCCTAATTGTCATAAATTGAAATTTAAACATTCTGTGTTTCAATCTAGGATATGTGATGATATTTCTCCTGCCATAAGTCCAAATAAATTGTTTCATATGTTTTTGAAAAATTTAAGCTTGTTGGCTTGTGAAAGGAATTTGCAGGATTTCAGTCTTTCTCAGAAGATTGGTGTAATCTCTCAAATACACTCTGCTTCACATGGATTTTCACCTACAAAGCCGAATACTCGTGCTAAATGGGTGAGAAAAGATTCTCCAAGGTGAGTGTTGCTAACTTGTCCTTGATTTAATTCTTTCAATTAATTGTGGACATGTTTTGTTTTAGTTTTTGGTTGTTTTATTTTCTTTGATTGTTTTGTTTTAAAGAAAAATCCAAAAACATTGAAAATTTTCAAAAAGACAAAAATATTTTATTTTGTGTCTTGTTTTATTTTTCTTGAGGATTACATGAGTTATGATATCTCTCTTGATTTAGAACATGCTTGACATTGTGGAGAAACTTGAATAGTTTGTGCTAAGCTATTTTTGATTTTGTGTGAGTATGTACTACTTTGTACATGTACTCAAGGGTTAATTAAGAAATTGATATTTCTTGTATGTGTACCCTCTATAGCTTAGTTAAGCACTATCATGCATTGCATTTGCATTGTTCATTTAGCATAATATGTGCTTTTTTATTTTTTGGTCATATAGTTTTTTGAAACCAAAAAGATTTTTGTGTTTTGTATTTCACATCTTGGATTTATAATCAAGGATTGGCCACCTTATCTTTACATAACATGTTTATGTACCTTGTTTAGCTTTGATGAGCTTATTTATTGCACTTGACTAGTTGAAACTTTGTAGTGCATGTTGTGTGGGAAAGATGTTTACGGTGTTTATCACTTTGTCTTAATATTGAAGTCACATGTTATTTGACTGTCGGACTTGATCCTTTTGAGAAAGGCATAAATAACCATCTCACCACTGTTCACTAGCCAATCATGAGCACCTTAGTGCATATCGTAAGATTTTGTGCTCGAGAAAGTGTAGCACATGCACAAAAAGAACATAAGGTGTAGCCTCGGTTTAATTGCTTAATGCTTAAAATTGGTGTGTACTATTAGGCTTGATGCCAAATCACATAATTAAAATTGATGTGTATATTATGAGGCAAAATTCAAGAAACTTACATGATTGCAAGCTTATGTTCTAGGAGATGTGGGAGTTATATGATGTAACTCTTTAGGTGATAGTCTCTTTTAAATTCTATGTGATGAATTTTGTAGACTTTGTGATTGATTGCTATTCACATATCACCTCACATGTATCTCAAGCTTTTGCTAGTTGCATACACTACACAAGTTACTCTTTGCTAAACTTGGTACATTTTATTGTGTGTAATCTTGTTGTGGCCATCCAAGATTAAAAGTTCATTGATCTTAATGCAAAATGTGTTTAAAGTTTGAGAAATTGCAAAATTCTAGAGCTTGAATGTACCCGAATTGGGGTTTTTGTTCAAATTGGGTTTAATTGATGCAATTGGCTTGTTGAATTGATGTAATTGATCATTATATTGTGTATTCTAGCTTGTGTGATGATCAATTGGTCAAATTTTTCCTAAAAACTTAACAAGTGGTTTTAAATTTTTGGAGTTTTATTAGAAACTCTATGCTCAAGCCAATTTTGTGAATTTAACTTATATTGAACTTAGTTTGTGTTTAGGATTCACATGCATTACATTGATTTTTGTATCCATCTTGCAGTTTTGCAGTCATATCTCTCATTGTTTTCACACATAACATGCATACACTTTGCTACATTGGGTACTCAACTTGATTTAAAAATTGATTGATTAATTTTTGAGTTTTGTACATTCTAGTATATGCTATTTCTTATGTGCGAACTGTAGAAAATATTTTTCTTAAGAGATATGATGGATAATCAATGTGCAAATATTTTATCTACTCATGCAACTGTTTATGGGTCACATAGTGCCATGTTTGCATTTTATTGAAAGAGAGAATATTTTTTCTTCATGTGTATCCTCAACTTAGTTTTTTTTAAAACTTGGTTTGTGTTTTTTTTATCCCCACCTCCTATATTTTTCCCCAAAAATGTTTTTTCCCAAAACTTGTTTTGTTTTTCCTATTTTTAAGGGGGAGAAATTTTTTTTAACCTTTGTGGTTCTTAGGGAGAGTTGTTGCTCTTTATAGGGGGAGTTGTCTCTATTTTCTCTTACTCTGTTGCATATGTTTTCTGTCTACCTTCTGATTAGGTAGTCTTTGTCAATACGTGACAAAAAGGGGGAGACATAGTTGACCTGTTTGTTTTGTTTAGGGGAATAATATAAAAACTTTTTGATGTATCTAACTTAGGGGGAGAGTTAGAATTTATTTTGATATATTTGTTTATTGATTCACTGCTCATTGATTTATATTTATGAGTTCTTCATGATATATGTCTTTGTTTTGTGTTTTGTGAAGTCAAGAATTTATTTTTGTTTACTTGTATTTTCCACACATGCGTTTATGCGTTTTGTTTAGTGTTTCAGGAAATATACAGGTTGATTCAATTGAGCTGCTGTCTACACTTGCAACTGATGGATAGTAGTTAAGATTGGATTTGTTGTTATGAGCATTATTTTTGTAATGGGCTTTTACTTTGTAAACTTTGAGCTTTTAGTTTGTGTTTTGTCACGGATTGCCAAAGGGGGAGTTTGTTAGGTTCTAAATGTTTAGAACAATTGGCAAATTGTGAACACAAACTTGTCTAGATATAGATCTTAGAGTCTATAGGTTTTATTAGACAATGCTCAAGGTGATTCCAGTCAAGATTCAAGAACATACAAGTTGCAGGAAGAAGACTTCATATTCTGCCTGGTTCGATCGATCGAAGAACAGGCTCGATCAATCAAAAATCGTATCTGCAGAATTTTAAGTCGGCCCAAACAGCAGCTTAAACCCATTAAGGATTAGGGTTTCAGATCTACTTCTCCCACTATATAAAGGAAACCCTAAGCCACGTTTTTTAGAGCTTTTAGAGAGAGAAGAGAGTGCCTCTTATGTATCTAGGGTTTTGTACCCAAACCTCTCTAAGTCTTTGTTGCTCATATTGCTGTTTCTGTGAATCTCTTGTGAGATCCTTGAGAAGCTTTCCTTCACATAAACTTAGGGTTTTCAAGGTAGAGATATTATCTACATCTTGATGATCAACAAGGTTGCTGCTATTGGAGCTTAAAGAAAAACAAGCGTGGGTGCTTGTATCTTGTGGAGAATCCAAGAAAGAAGGAGTCCGTGGATTCGGAGCTTGCACGTGGTCGTGTCAGTAAGTTCTACTGGTGGGTAGCATTAGGAAGTCGAGCGGGGAGCTTGTAAGTCCTTTTGTATGAACTTCGATTCTTTCAAGATAGTGGATTCAGGTTTGCCTTGAGGATAGGTGGGTTAAATCCTCCCCAGGTTTTTTACCGGTTTGGTTTTCCTGGGTGATCATATCATTGTGTTATTTATATTTTCGCTGCTTTATATTTTTGATATGATTGTATGTTTGTGATAACCTAGAATTGCATAATTTGACTAAGTTAATCACTTGGCTAATTAACTAGGTTAATCTGGTTGGTTTAAGGGGTCTAAATTTCCAACAGTTTGTGAACAGATTCATCTTTAACACCATGATTGATGTGATGCTAAGGGATTTAGAGACTACCAAGCAAGGTGTGGGGGAGACTTTTTCCGAGTACATGACTAGATGGAAGACCAAGGCGTCTAGAATGGTCAATAGGCCAAATGAGAAAGATCAAATCAACATGATCATCAAGAACTTGCTTTCGGTTTATAATAGTAAGCTTTTGTCATCGCCTATTAACTCATTCAGAGAATTATGTAATTGTGGGACAAGAATTGAAGATGCTCTCAATAATGGACAATTAGAGAAAGGGGAAAGCAAGCCTTTAACCAAAAAGACATATGGAGGTGGGACCACCACTAAAGCACCCAATCCCGTAAATGTAAGCGCCATCATACCCTAACAAACACTAGCCTACACAAAGAAAGCTCGCTGAGGATTTTCCGACCTAGGAATGACCCTCACCCAAGCATATGAAAACCTATCCTCCAAAGGATTCATCAAGCCTTTAGACCCCACACCCATGCCTAATCCTATACCTCCCACTTGGAACCTCAATGAATATTACCACTACCACCAAAAATCCAGCCACAAAACCAACAATTGCTTCCACCTTAAACATGAAATACCCTCATAAACAATGGAACCCTTCCAAATCCCAACATCATTACCAAACCCAACATTAGAAAGAACCCTTTGCCCGATTAGCATAGGGCGCCCCCTCCATATCAAAACTGGGTGCAAGTAGATGAAGTTGAATGGGATTGCTCGAAATTGATAGAAACTACAAATGTCAATATCAATGTTGTGGAAGTCCAAGGAATATGGGATGAAGAAGATGAAGTTCTAAAGGAAGCAATAGCGATATGGGGAATACTTCCTGAAGGAGTGACGAAATTGAAGAAAATAGTTTTGGAGGACAATGTAGCAAATATCACTAGAAGTGGGAAGCACTACAAGCCACCCTTTTTGAAAAATGATCATCCTGGTAAGGATCTAAGGGAAGGGTCCAAGCCTACGGAACCTAGAGGAAAAGAAGATAAAGAAGAGGAAGATAGGGTCTTGATGCAATTGAAAAAGACCAAAGCTCATGTGTCCATATAGGGCTTGTTCATGGCCTCTCAAAAACACCGTAAGGCCCTTTTGGACGCCTTGAATGGGAAAAAAGTACCTATAGAAACTACACCATAAGGGGATTTGTCTTTCATGGGAGTTGAAGATTCCTCACACCCTCTCCTTGCTTTTTCCGATGAAGATCTCCCTTTCAAAGGAGCTACTCACACTAGACCCTTGCAAATCACCATTAAATGCATGGGTGCCAAGGTCCCAATGGTTCTTATTGACAATGGATCCACCTTGAATGTTTGTCCTTTTAGGACTACCCTCACTGTTGGCCTAGACATGGAGACCATCATTCCTTCTCCCTTGATTGTAAGGGCATATGGCAACACTTCAAGGAAGGTCATGGGCACTTTCAAGGCCCCTTGTAAGATCGGGCTAATGGAAACCATTGTAGAGTTTCATATCATGGACATCACCCCAAATTACAACATTCCCTGAGGAAGGGCTTGGCTTCACCCTAATGGGGCAATCCCCTTCTCACTACACCAAAAGATAAAGATCCCATAGAAAGGAGGGATTGCCATAGTACTTGGAGATGGTGAGATCCAAGCACTAGTTTGTAGACTCGAGGAAGGAGGAAGTGAGCTTCAAATGAGTGGCTTTGAGTTCGTAAATATGACTGACTATGGGTTGAAGGATGAAAGGTATGCTACCAATTTGTTCCCACATTGTAGCCATGAGGTGATTGCAATGATGAAGAACATGGGATACATGCCTAGTATGGGCCTTAAAAAGGAAGGAAAAGGGGTAGTTGAGTTCCCCAATATCAAGACTCAAATGACCAAAGAGGGTCTAGGATTCCTTGAAGGCTGTGACGGAATCAAGAAAAACCATGGCACCCTCAATGGGAACTTCATGAAAGAAGGAGGAGACTTCCTTTATTGTGGCTTCCTCGAACCTTAGGTAGATAAAGATGGAAAGGTGTATCCAGGAAATGTTCTTTAATGAAAAACTCACTTTCAAGAAGAAGCCTACCGTAGTGATCAAAGAAATGCAAGAAGATGTCGATTGGGTGAACTACATGGATGCTAAAGTAATGAAGACCATGATGAAGACGAGTGGGGACATGTTTGCCATCACCAATGAAGAGTTAAGTGATCCTTCCAAATTCATTATGCCTACTATAGGGCTCATTAATGATTGGACTTGGGTTGGGTTTTCTGAAAACATGGGGAAAAAGTTTTATAATGCATGTTCCAATGTACTTTTCAATATTTTCAATAAGATGAATTCTGATTTGGCTTACTTTGATGTATCCCATAACATTGAAATTCTGCACTTAAATGATTCAAATGAATTTGAAAATGAAATTAATAAACAATTGGAAAAGAAAATTGAACTTATGGAACCAATTCTTGAAACTATTAATTTGGGCAATGAAAAGAATCCACGCTTATTTAAAATTGGCTCAACTCTAAATGAAAAAGAAAAGAAAGATCTTCAAGAACTCCTTATGGAATTTCAGGTGTTTGCATGGTCCTATAAAGACATGCTTGGAATTAACCCCGACATAGCTCAACATCACATTGATACTCACGATCACATGATACCTATTAAGCAAAAATTGAGAAGAATGAGGACCGAATGTCTCTTAAAAATCAAAGAGGAAGTCACTAAGCAATTAAAGGTGGGGTTCATCAAACCCGTACACCAAGCCGAATGGGTAACCAATGTTGTTACCGTACCTAAGAAGAATGGGAAGGTGAGGATGTGTGTGGATTTTAGGGACTTGAACAAAGCATGCCCTAAGGATGACTTTCCTCTCCCTCAAATTGATGTCTTAGTGGATAACAGGGTAGGAAGTGCATTGATGTCCTTCATGGATGGTTTTTCGAGGTACAACCAAATCAAGATGGCCCCCAAGGACATGACCAAAACCACCTTCACTACTGAATAGGGAATTTATTGTTACACGGTAATGCCGTTTGGCCTCAAGAATGGTGAGGCAACCTACCAAAGGATGGCTACGGCCTTGCTACATGATATGATGCATAATGAGGTAGAGGTGTATGTTGATGATATGATAGTGAAGTCCAAGGATAGAGGGAGCCACGCCATAAACTTGAGGAAGTTCTTCGAGAGGATTAAAGAATATAGATTGAGATTGAACCCACAAAAGTGCACCTTTGGGGTAACCATTGGAAAGTTGTTAGGCTTTCTAGTGAGTAATAGAGGGATAGAAATTAACTCATCCAAGATCAAAGCCATATTGGAGACGCCGCCACCGAAAAGTGAGAAAGAAATAAGGGGTTTCTTAGGTCGACTACAATACATTAGTCGATTCATTGCCAAGCTTACCTCTACTTGTGAGCCCATCTTCAAACTTCTAAGGAAGAATGAACCACATACATGGAATGAGGAGTGCCAAAAAGCCTTAGAACTTATCAAGGAGTATCTTCTCCACCCTCCTATCCTAGTGCCTCCACAACATGGAAAACCCCTATTCCTATACCTCTCCATCATAAAAGATGCAATTGGAGATGACGAGAAGAACGAGAGGGCTATATATTACTTAAGCAAGAGATTCCATGATTACGAGACTAGGTACACTTCCATAGAAAAGTCATGCTTTGCACTTGTTTGGGCCGTACAGAAATTGAGGCATATCGTTTTACCTTTCCAAATATGGGTGGTAGAAAGAATAGACCCATTGAAGTACCTCTTTAAAAAGCCTACTTTGAGTGGAAGATTGTCAAGATGGTTAATTTTGCTAGCAGAATTCGATTTGAAGTATATGGTTAGGAAAACTATCAAAGGAAGCATCATGTCAGATTTTTGTGTCGAGAATCCTATAGAGGGGGAAAGTGGTAAAGAAGACTTTCTAGATGAGGACATTTTGGATGTTGAGTTAGCATTATGGAAGATGTACTTTGACAAAGTTGTAAACCAATATGGGAATGGGATAGGGATACTCTTGATCACTCCCGAGGGATCTCACATGCCTTTGGCAATTAAATTGAACTTTAAAGCAACTAATAACATGGCTGAATATGAGGCTTGCATTACCGAAATGGAAGCTCTTTGAGAATTAGGGGTAAAAAAAGCCAAAGTCTTTAGGGACTCAACTTTGGTTATAGCCCAAACGCAAAAGTTATGGAAGGTGAATGAGGAAAATTTGAAGCTTAATCAACAATATTTAGAGGAATTGACCAAGACTTTTGACAAGATTGAGTACACAATCATCCCTAGAGCTCAGAATCAGATTGCGGATGCCTTAGCTACTTTAGCCTCCATGGTTGAAATACCCGAGGGAGTATGGACATGACCCTTGGAGATTGAGCAAAGTTATGAAAAAGTACACAAGAGGAAGACCAAAGCTTTAGTAATGGCCATAGAGGAAGAGGAAGTTTCATGGTACTATGACATCATGAAGTTCTTAGAACTAGGGACATATCTAGATGGTGCCGATAAGAGAGAATGTCGTTCCATTAGGATGATGGCAACACAATATATCCTATGTGGAGGACAACTCTATAGAAGATCCTATGATGGCATACACCTTCGTTACTTGAAGAAGAAAGAAGCCCAGAGAGTAATGGAAGAAGTTCATCAAAGGATTTGTGGCCCTCATATGAATGGAAGAATATTAGCCAAGAAAATCCTAAGGATAGGGTACTTTTGGAATACAATGGAAACCGATTATATGGACTATGTGAAAAGTTGCCATGATTGTCAGACACATGCCAACTTGAACTATGTACCACCTAGTGAGTTGTATAACATGACTTCTCCATGGCCATTCTCGATTTGGGGCATAGATGTGATTGGAAGGATAGCTCCTAAGGCTTCAAATGGGCATGGATACATTTTGGAAGCAATTGACTATTTCACCAAGTGGGTGGAGGCAGCCTCCTACTCCGTATTGAAGGCTAAGCATATGGCTCGGTTCTTAAAAAACAACATCATATGTCGATTTGGGGTGCCCCAAGAGATCATTTCCGATAATGGTTCCTACTTTGAAGGTGAAGTCCGAAGGGTCATGGAAGAATATGGCATTGAGCATTACAAGTCTTCACCATATCGACCATAAGTTAATGGGGCTGTTGAAGCAGCCTATAAGAATGTGAAGAATATCCTAGCCAAGATGGTAGTGACATACAAAGATTGGGCCAAGAAGCTCCCATTTGCCTTATGGGGTTATAGGACTTCTATCCATGCATCAACTCGGGTAACACCTTACTCCTTAGTCTATGGTAGTGAGGCGATACTTCCTATTGAGGTGGAGATACAATCTTTGAGGGTATTGGTAAAAACCAAGGTCCTAGAAAAGGATTAAGATAAGGCGAGGTATGAACAATTGGCTTTGATAGATGAGAAGAGAGTTAGGGCATAATACCATGCACATGGGTGCCAAAAAAGAATTGTTAGAGCATTCAACAAGAAAGTGAAACCAAGAAACCTTAAAGAAGGGAACTTGGTCCTAAAGGTGCTCAAAGATGAGACTTTTGATCCAAGAGGGAAGATGAAACCAAGGTGGTCTAGGCCTTTTATCATTAAGAAGATCATGTTTGGAGGTGCTACAAGAATCACAGATTTGGATGGGGAAGAGATGCTTCGCCCCATTAACATGTGTTGATGCTCATTTTTTGAGGCCTAATAGCAGGAAGAAGCCCAACAATATGGGTAGAGAAGAGTTAGTGGATGGCTAGAAAAATCATTAAGCCCGGATGGCAGGAACAATGGTTCATAGGCCCATAAAGTACACAAGTGAGCCTTGAAGAGAGTAGACGGGCCTGAAAGAACCCAGAGAAAGAGATAGTAAACCCATGGGCATATGTGATGTAGCAGAGTAAGAATGGGTCATAGCAGGCCCAAAGTAATGAAGTAAGAAAGAAAGGGGTTGATAGGAAAGCCCATGAGCCTCAAGGATGAGGAAAAAGGCAATTGGGCTAGAGAAGCCCAAGGAAGTTAGTGAAAGCCCATGGGTATGCAGAATTAGAAATTGGACCGAGGATGCTCAAGGAAAGTAAATGGGCAAAAGATACTTAAGGAGAAAGAAATGGGGCAAAAGAACCCATAAGCGATGAAATGGGCCAAGAAAGGCCCAAAGTAGCATGAGTATGAAACTAATGATCATACTGAGTCATTAGGAGAAGAATAAGTGGCAGACCCAAAGAGGCCTAACAGGCATAGGTCAAATAACACCACGGCATGTTTAGCTAAAGGGTATGGTAGAAAATGGCAGCAGGATTGCAGAAAGAGCAAGGAATGGGCTCAAGAAAGAAAAGCCCATGACCGGGCAAGGCCTAGCCCTTAGAGTAAAGCAAGCTGTAAGGAATAGAAATCAAAGAGAAGTTCACGCCATAATAGGTCAAGGATGAGCAGCAGAACACACAGATAAGCCTCCAGACCACGGCAGAAGCATAAGCAGTGGACAAGTTTTGGACGCATTTAGAAGTGGAGCACGCGCAGGCCCCAGACATCACTAGACTATTCCCAGCCAATACAGGAAGAGATGGGTCATGGGTCAGAGGTAAAAGAGGGTATGTTCTAGTGGTGGGGAGAGGGGAAAGCCTATTCTAGGGTTCCCGCTCAGGTTCTTTTTAGGGAAATGTCCTGTTGGGATGACATATTACCCAAAAGAAGCAGGGATGAGCTGGAACCACTAGGTGCATGCTATGAGAGATAGGAAGAGAGAACACCCACACCGTGGCGGATAGGAATTCCACAGTAAGTAAGCAAACAAAATAATCTTCTTTATCTGAATGGCGCAGCTAGCACAAGTAAATGGTGGTGGCTGGACAGTTAATAAACCTGTGGTGGTCAGTAAGGACACCAAGACCAAACAAAAGTAGTTAAGGGCTAAAATGGTAAAAGCCAGTCACGACAGGCAGTATATAAAGGACCATTGCCGTGTGCAGGGGGGAGGAGAATGGCAATGGTAATCACTAAGGCAGAATCACAACATCACTAGATAGGTAAACACTGAGAGAAGAAAATAAGGAAAAAGAATTAGAAATAATGAAAACGAAGAGCATAGAATGGCAGGCATGCACCAATAGGTTAACCCCCTCTCTCCCTCTAAAAGGCCTACTCTCTGTTAGAGGCAAAGAATTCTTTTGGGCACAAGCGATTCAGGCCCATTCCCTCAGAGTGGGTAATTTCCGTGGTAAGATGATCCTGTGAAGTTACCCACGTTGAGGAAGTGGTTTACTCCTTGGCTTTAGTCCCGTTAAACTAATTATCTTTCTTCATTTATCAATTATTGCTATCATCTCTTCTCTTGTCATTGCTATTACACTCATAACACATTCCTTTCCCTTGCTCTAATTAAAGATTTCTTACTTATTTCTACCCAATCATAATGTATTCCATTATCATTTTTGTATTGCCTTTATCTGCCATAACTTCTCTGTAGCAACTTTGCCTACCATGGGCATGTGACTAAAGTTTTGGCAAAAAGGGCATAGTTTGTGCACAAGCCGAACCAAAGTGAGTTGCAATTGGACCGGTCCCGACTCTCTCATCCAGAAAACTTGGGCCACAATACGGCAGGAGATAGTCCAGCCCAAAATCACAAAAAGGCCCACCACATTTAAATTGGCAACTCAACTAGGGAGTTGGAAAAAAGGTAGGGACGGAAGATAAAAGCCCTCGTAAGCAAATGCCCCTAAAATCCAAAACTACACGAAACATAAGTGTCGTGCCCTGGCAGGCAGAATCTAGGCCAACAACACCTCACCAACAACAGCCTAACTAGGCGAAAGGCACCAACAGAGTAGGGGCTGAACCCCAACCACAGCCGAGGATCCCAACTGACAATGCTAACGTTTTCATTGAGGTGTTACAATCATTGCAGCACTCACAACAACAAATAATGGAAGAAATCTGCTAGCTAAAGATGGACAAAACAAAGGAGAAAGGGAGCCAACATGTCCTAGAGCATGTAGCAGACAAAGAAGAAACACCAGTAGAAGGTGATCCACAGAATGCAGAACAACGTTTCATCACTATGGCCAAAGTGGCCACTCTCCTATAACAAGAGAGGCCAGGGCACCAAAGGAGAGATTCTATACACGAAAACCTCCTTACCCATTAAGAGTACTCAGCAAGCCATACCCCGAGAGGTATGAACCGCAGGTTTTTATGCAGTATGATGGTAGGAAAGGAAGTGTTGTTGAGCAAGTTTATTGACACTCTTGGCCCTTATGCAGCAAACGAAGACTTATGTTTTCGAGAATTTTCTAAATCACTATATGACCGTGCGTATACTTGGTACATTGGTCTAAAGCCAGGATCAATCCCAACTTGGGATGACATGGTGGATGTATTTTGTACTAAATACTTCCATGGAGAAGAAACAGTAACGCTTGCGACCTTGCAAACAACCAAGCAAAGAAATGGTGAGGATTTGATAGAGTACATCAAAAGATTCAGGGACATAGCACTCGACTGCTATAATCATTGCGAAGAAAAGACATTGGTAGAAATGTGCATGACGAATATGATCAAGGAGTACAAGGTTGTCTTGGAAAATCTAGAAATCTCCCAGTTTGCGCAACTATTGCAAAAGGCCAGAAAAACTGCTTACTCAATGAGGCTGAGATCGGACAAAAGAGGCACTCCACAAGCCATGGCGGTATCCATTGGCAAAAGAGAAAGGAAAGCTTATAGGAGGGAATATGATACCCTTCCACCACTACCATGCACTTCAAAAGAGCTAGATGTGCTACTAAAGAAGTGGATAGCAAATGGAGTTTTTAAGCCTAATCAAGTTTCCAAAGAGCCCACAGAAGAGGAATGGAGGGATCCACGTTTCTACCGCCTGCACAACTACATGCAACATCCTACCGCAGAATGTTGGGTGCTCCGCAGATTAGTGCACCACAGAATCAAGGAAGGAACTCTAGAGCTGACCCAGCCGGAAGTTCAAAGAAACCCACTCCCAAATCACAAAGGGAAGGGTGTAGCAACAGTCGTGATTTGTGCTGATCTAGGGGAGGACAAAGAAGAGAGTCCTGGCCTACCTGCCGCAACAATTACCACCTTACAGAAGAGTTCCAAATTCAAAAATTTGTTCGACTAGTTGGGGCTCACAACAAAAGAGCGAACGATAGCTACAGAGACCCTGGTGAGCATTGCCTCCAAGGTAGGAATAGAATGTCTAACAGCCGAAGTCGCAGGGAACAGAGCTCTCCTGCAAGAGTCAAGTGAAATCACCTTTAGTGATGAGGACATGAAGGTGGGGTACTCAGATCACAGGAGGACCCTTTATTTAGCAGCGTCTATAAATCAAATTCCCATAAAAAAAGCCTTGGTGGACACGGGTGCTTCAGTAAATCTTATCCCACTGAGTACTCTTCAAGCAGCAAGAATTTCATAGAGAAAAATTCAGAGGTGCCCAATGGAAGTGACAGGGTTTAGAGGAAGGGGCGAATACACCGCAGGCCGTATCCAGCTATGGCTAAAGGTAGGCCCCACAGCACAGCTTCCCTAGCTTGGTTCCACATGGTAAAAACAGAGGTCTCATATCATGTGCTTCTGGGAAGACCATGGTTGCACAAGCACCAACTAGTCCCCTCCACCCATCACCAGTGCGTGAAGGGAAGATTGAATGGCAGAATGATACGCATAACAGCAAATCCATCGACATTTGAGCAAGCAAAAGCTCGTCTGGTAGAAACTATATTTTACGACCAATGGGCACCATCTGGGGAAAGCTCAATATCAAAACCACGTGGTACCTTTATACCTAGGTGAGAAGACATCCAAAGTGATCTGGAACTCAATCTAAGGGAGTTACTATCGCAAAAGAAGAAAAGGAAGTAAGCGCCCGTTGCAGAGTCAGATGATACACCACAATGTGTCAGGACCCGAGGCCCTGATGGCAGGATTGTTTACAAATTATGAAGGTGCACGGGGCCCACGTGTGAAATGCAAGCAGGCCCTAGACAAGAGTGGTAGCATAAAAGCTTAGTGTGTTGCGTAGCTCAAGAAAGCTCGAAAGAGAAGGGTAGTGAAGAGAAAGATGAGGTGGTTGTGGCAGAAGAAAAATTGGAGGAAATTAACTTAGGGTCGGATTCACAAGAACCAAGGCTCATCTCAATTAGCTCAAGACTGTCAGAAAAGGAGAAATCAGAATTGATACTGTTGCTGAAAGAATTCAAGGATGTCTTTGCATGGGATTACAGTGAAATGCCAGGATTGGATCCTGAACTAGTAGTGCATACATTGAATGTGGACCCCGAGGCCAAGCCAGTGGCCTAGCCTGCCAGGATATTCCACATTGAGATAGAAGGGCAGATAGTTAAGGAGGTACAGAAATTACTAGCCGCAGGATTCATTAAGCCCATTCAACACCCACGCTAGTTATCCAACATAGTGCTAGTAAAGAAGAAGAATAGGCAGATAAGGTGTTGCGTGGATTTCAGAAACCTCAACAGAGTCTGCCCAAATGACGAATTCCCACTGCCAAACATGGATTTACTTATAGATTCTATGGCAAGAAGCGCCATGTTTTCATTCATAGACGGATTCAATGGGTACAATCAGATTAGAATGGCGCCAAAGGACGCAAAGAAAACTGCTTTCAAAACACTCATAGGCAACTTCTACTATACTGTGATGCCCTTTGAGTTGAAAAATGCAGGTGCAACTTATCAACGGACAATAATGGCTATATTCCACGACATGATGCATCAGGAACTAGAAGACTATGTGGATGACATAGTGGTAAAATCAAAGAAGCGAGAAGAACACGTCCAAGTTTTAAGAAAGGTATTTGAGAGGTGTAGAGCTTTCAAACTAAGGATGAACCCTCTCAAGTGCGCATTTGGAGTGTCCTCCGGGAAATTCCTGGGTTTCTTAGTCTACAGTAGAGGAATAGATGTGGACCCGGCCAAAGCTACAGCCATAGCAACCATGAAACCTCCAGCCACAGTGAAAGAGTTAAAAAGTTTCTTGGGAAAGGTATCATACGTCAGGAGATTCATCCCCGGGTTGGCATCAATTACTTCTGCTTTCACTAGATTACTCAAGAAGGGGCAAAGCTTTAAGTGGGGAGAAGCATAGCAAACAGCCTTTAAAAGGCTACAGCAGATTATGATGAACCTTCCTACTATGCAAGCCCCAACATGCAGGAAGCCATTATTGCTCTACCTAGCCACCAACTCGTATGCCATAGGTGCGTTGATTGCCCAAGAAGATGGAGGTGGCATTGAGCAACCAATTTACTACATCAGTCGTGCCTTAAAGGATTTGGAGACTCGCTACCCAAGGGTAGAAAGGGCATGTCTGGCCATAGTATATGCCTCACAAAGACTACGCCATTATTTCCTGGCCTATGAAGTGTGGCTGATGACTAAGGCTGCGTTTGTTTTGGGTGAAAATTACTTCCGGAAATGCTTTTCCGTAAATGCGGGTGTTTGGTTGCGCATGGAAAATAGCATTTCTGGAAATTCATTTCCGTTGACCGTGAGTCAAAGCTGAAATTGTTTTCCCCTTCTATTTTCACATCAAATGAAATTTTCCGGAAAAGAGAGAGAGAGCACGAAGAGAGAGAGAGAGAGAGAGAGAGAAAGAGAGACCCAGACCGGCGACCAAGCCCCACGAACCGCCGGCGAGAGAGACCAAGCCAGCACGAGCAACCGCCGACCCACGAATCGACGAACCCAAACCCATGAGCAACTACCGACCCACGAACCCAGACCCATCGCCTCCTCGAGCTCGCCGATCCACGAACCAGACCCATCGCCTTTGACCGCTGACCCATCGCCTCCACGCTCTCTCTTCCTCGATCTCTCAGTTTTTTTTTTTAATTTGATTGTTGTTGTTGTTTTTTTTTTTTTTTGATGAACTGATTGTTGTTGTTGTTGTGGTGGTGTGGTGGTGATGTTTTGGTGGTTGTGGCTTTTGATTGCCGGAATTTGCTGCCGAAATTTGTTGATGAATTGGCTGGGATTTTGAAATTTTTTGTAACAAAATTTGTTTGGATGCTGAGGAAATAGCTGAGAAAATGTGAAAAATTGTAGGAAAATAACATTTTCAGAATAGAACCAAACACATAAAAATATTTTCTACAACAATTTTCATAATGCAACCAAACACTTAAAAATATTTTCCTTTTCCGGAAAATAGCATTTCCAGAAAATAGATATTTTTCGGAAAATATTTTACGGGAACCAAACGGACCCTAAGTCTCACGTAGTTAAAGCTTTATTGCGGCAGCCAATTCTCTCCGGTAGAATATCCTAGTGGTTGCTACAATTGTCACAATATGACTTGAAAGCGGGAATGCCCAAAGCAGTAAAGAGCCAAGCTATAGCAGACTTGATAGCGCAATTCCCAGGGGAAGAAGAATTCTCGCTAGATGATGAGGTCCCAGGAGAAGTAGCTATGGCAGAAGAAGTTAAAGAGCAATGGGTGATGAAGTTTGATGGGTCCTCTACCGCCCAATCAGGAGGAGTGGGAGTAGTTTTGTATCATGAAGAGGATAAGACTGTGGCACTTTCATTCAAATTAGAATTCTCTTGTTTAAACAACACGGCAGAATATAAGGCCTATCTAACAGGGCTGGCCATGGCCCTTGAAATGGGGGTCAAGCATTTAAAAGTGATGGGTGATTCGAACCTAGTGGTCTGCCAGGCCAAGGAAGCTTTTCCTTGAAAGAACCCAACTTAACCCCATACAGAACAATGGCCTAGAAGATAGAGGAAAAGTTTTCAACTTTTGAAATAAAGCATGCCCCAAGGAACAAGAACCGATATGCGAATGTGTTGGCCGCGTTAGGCTCGTAGATAATTTTCGAAGGAAATAGCACCAGTATAAAAGTCAGCAAAAGGAAGGAGTCTATCGTGGAGATGTTGAAGGAAAGGTTCCAAGAGAAACAATGCGAAGAAGATTGGAGGATCCCTATAAAGGAAGCTTTGACGAAGGGAGAAGATACAGTAGGATTTAAGGTATTAAAAGACTACACCTTGGTAAGAGGAGAATTGTACCACAGGATGCCAGGTGGGGTCTTGTCTAGATGTGTGGGGCAAAAAGAGGCCCAAAGAAAGCTGAAGGAAGTGCATGATAAGACTTGCGGATCCTGCGAAGAAGTCAATCTTTACCGCAGACTTCAAAGGACAGGTTTCTATTGGCCAAGTATGGGTATATACATAGATCGAGTCCAAACCCAATGCGAGACCTGCCGACTTGCAGCAGACAGAGAGGAAAGTTACGCTGTGTTCGTCAGCAAAAACTGGAGAAGTTCATTCATGCAGTACTTGACAAAAGGTATTCTGCCACAAAAGCACAGTGAAAGATACAATCTTAAGAAGCTAGCAACACATTACTTTTTACACAACAAAGTCTTCTTCAAGAAAGGGTATGATGGAGACCCATTACGATGTTTGGGTCTCGAGGAAGCAAGAGAGATGATAAAAGAAGTGCACATGCAGGAGAGTGTAGGGAACAGCAGGGGTGAAAAAAGTTGTAGATATGCTTGCTACAAATGGGTTACTACTAGCCTACCATGAAGAAGGATACAACAGAATTTGTGAAAAAATGTCACAGCTGACAAGTACAAGCCAACCTGATCCACATTCATCGCAAAACTTGCACAATATGGCTACCCCATGGCCCTTCCACACTTGGGGGGCTTGATTTGGTTGGGCGAGGTAACCCACCATCGCGTGGATACATATGGATCCTAGTGGCTACAGAGTACTTCACTAAATGGGGGGAGGCAATGCCACTCCATAAAGCCACGGGAAGAGCAGTGGTAAACTTCATTAAAGAGAACATAATTGTGAGGTTTAGGGTACCCCATAGGATTATCAGTGACAATGGCACACCCTTTGTCAATAGTGATGTGAGGAAGATACTGGAATTCTACCAAGTCAAGCACCATCATTCATTGCCCTATTATCCTCAAGGAAATGGGCAGGCAGAGGCAACAAACAAGACCCTCATAAAGATCATCAGCAAAATGAGCCAAGAATATACAAGAGGATGGGCAACGCACCTGCCAAATGCTCTTTGGGCTTATAGAGATTCACCAAAGTCAGCCATAGGGTTTTCACCATTTTCCTTGGTCTACGGGACAGAGGTAATGAGCTCGGCAGAAGTGATGACTCCATCTTTAAGAGTTATGCAGATGCAGGAGAAAGAAAAAGAAAAATGAGTCTTTACGGTAGAAAGATATGAGACCTAGAGAGGCTTGATGAAAGAAGGGAAGAGGCCCATGAGTGCAACCGCAGATATAGACAAAGGATGACTGAAGCCTATGGCAGAATGACTAAAGAAAGAGTGTTCATAGAAGGACAACTTATGTTAAAGGTAGCAGACCACGTAAGGCAAGGTATGGTAGGACCATCTAAGTTTTCACCAAAATGGGAAGGACCCCTCGTGATAAGAGAGGCGCATGCAAGTGGGTATTACCATTTGGCCCAAATGGATGGCAAAGACCTGATTGATCCCATCAATAGCAAGTGGTTGAAATGCTATTATGCTTAAGAGTTATGTAGTTACCCCTTTTATCTAATGAGTTTTATGTTTCTTCGTTTTTTCCTCCAAGTGACTATGTCATAGGACTAGATTGTAACGTGCTTTTATGAGTATGTAATGAAAAGGTACAAAGTATTATAGAAGAATTCTATGTCATAGCAATAGCAAAAGCAATAACAAAGTGTAGCATCATAGTTACAAACCCAAACTATGGTAGTCATATCAAACTTGCCAAATAAGTGCTATAGGAAACATAAAAGTGTACTAGATAAGGGAATAAGAAAAATAATAATAAAAGGGGGAACTACATCAATATCAACGAAGCCCAGAAATAAGGGGTTGATCTCCAAAGCGGTTGGATCCACCAATGCTGGAAAGAAGGCGCTAACGATGACCTTCTAAGTTTGCCACCTCCTTCTTCAGCACATCAATGGCATCAACAGCGGGCTAAACCCTCTTCATGAAGAAGGCTCGGGCAATCTCACGAAGATGGTCTAGAATGAATTCCACAGCAAAGCCCATGCTAACAAGCTCCTGAATTACAGCCCTCCACTATAGGATCCTCTAAGTGGAAACTGTGTCAACGAAGTTATGCTTAATATCATTCATCACACTCCCTAGCAGCTTCAAGAAGTGTTCCCTAGCAAAACGACCAAGGCGGAATCCCTGCATGAAGTCACCGCGGCTGCTATAGACCACCTCTAAATGGGAAGCACAATCCTCGGGAACTCTGAAGCCATGGAAGTCTATATAGGAAGGCTCGAAACCCTAGAAGTCTGCATGATCGAGGTCATTAACCTCAAGCTGATCAAAACGAGCAAAGAAGGCTGCGGCCTCACTTACTGGGTCTAGCACTGTGGCAGAACTACTACCCACCTCAAACCGAGAAGGGGCAGTGGGGACTGGACCTAACAAGAAACATGAAGCGTGGTATGAAAAACCATGAGCTAAGAAGGATGAAATCACAATGAGGAAGTGAAGAAAGAGATGAGGAAGGGAAACGCACCAGGACCTGTGAAAATAGGGGCTATGGAGATAGCAGGAACTGGTGATGTGGGAATGGCAGGAACTGATACCATAGGTACGGCAGAAACTGGTGCTGAAAATATGGCAGAAATGGGTGCTACAAGTGCGGCAGGGGAAATGGCTGTGGGCATCTCTGTGTCTGCTACAACTCCTGGCTCTTCAAAAGTCTCTGTAACCAGAGGAATAGACATGCAAAATAAAGGGAGACCGCATCAAAGGGTTACACAGATATGTATGCATAAGGAGGAGAAGAAAAAGGAAGGCAATAATAAAGAAAAAAAAAAAAGAGGGAACTTAACAAGATAAGGAGACACATACCCATGAATTCAGCCTCATGGTCAATACTCTCCTTTTCATCAAAATTAGAAACCTTCTTCTTCATGGTAGGTTCGTCATCAGGATCCTCAAGAACATCCTCAGATCCCTCAAAGGACAAGTCTGCATTAGGCTCGTGTGTAGCAGAGCTAGGGATGGAAGAAGGGGTAATCACCAAAGAAGAACCATCCTTCACGGCCTGAGATAGAGCCGTGAACGGATCACTGGTAGAGATAACGAGAGGTGTGGTAGGAGAAGCAACCTCGGTCAGAGCAATAATAGGAGGAATGGCCCTCTCTTGGGGGGGTAACTATCTCAGTAGGAATGGGAGCAGTCTCGCTAACCCTTTCCGTATGAGTACCCTCATCTACGGCTACCGGCTTAGTGGAAGGGATAGGAGCCTCAACAGAAATTCCCTATGCAACAGCAGGAGTGGCAAGAGTCGCAGCCTTAAACATCACATTAGCCTCGTCAAAGAAACCCTCCATCAATGTGCCCATGGAGGCAAAAATCTCCTCAGCCATGGGGTGATATATGGTAGGGGAAATACGTGTAAAAAAGAGAAGAAAAAAAAGGAAGAAAGGAAGGAGACATACCTCAAACTCGGGCTCATCAAGTAATATGGGACGGGTGGAAGATGCATCCTCCTTATGCTTAGACTGCAAAAGAAAAGGAAACAGAAGGCAGGGATGAGTCAACAAGTATATAACGGTTAGTCGCAGGAAAGCCCTATAAAAACATAAAGAAGACAAAGCAAAATTAGAGATAACATACTCTCCTCTCAGTAGTGGTGGGTACAGAAGGGGGAGATGTCTTTCTCTTGCTGCCTCAAGTCCTACTAGAGGGGGAGCATCAGTAGATGGCCATGGAGCAGTAAGCTTAGACTTACTGGCAGTAGGGCACCTACTAGAACGGGTACGAGCAGAAGGAGGAGGAGAGCTCTCTAAAACTATGCTGCCTTTTGGAAGGAGGTTACTCTCAAAAGGTACAATGTCTGAACGATCCTCAGAAGAATCATTACCCTTCTTGGCGGACTTAGACTTGGCAGAACTCTTCTTAGTAGGCACATAAATGTTTGTCACCTTTACTCTTTTCTCCCAACCCGTGGGATAGTTACCGGCGTGCCAGAACCACCTTCTATCCTCCTTAACCCACCCAAATATGGTAGACCGACTCTGCTTCCTAGCATATACCAACACAGATTTAGAGGGCAGAAGCAACTGCGGGTTGGCAGAAATAACTGCACTAAGTCTATCAGGAGGAATAAGAGAACCCACGGCTGCCCATCAACTCTTACTCAAATGAGGTCATCACAGCCTGCCAGTATCCATACATGGCAGGAGTACAAATACCCTCTCTCTATGAACCTGGAATAGTGACTGCAATGAAGCGCTTGCTCCAAGACTCAAAGGCAGTATGCCACAGGAATGGCCGAATAGAAGTAGGGGACTCCATAAGGGAAGGAAAGTCATCAGGAATATCTTGATACAGCCCAAACTACCTCCTCACTCTGTTAGCAAGATAGTGCATAAATCTAACACCCTCATCAGCTAGATAAGGCAACCACCTAGCGTTAGTGGCTGCCAAATAAGTAATACCCCTTTCTTCAAAGCCAATCAACGGAGTAGTGGTCCCAGCAGTATCAACAAATGGACCCATCACATAATCAGCACATGTATAACCTGTGCCTAAGTTCTTGTATGCTCTCCAAGAAAACCCAACTCCTTTATCAAAAAACTCAACAGTAGGATGTCCTATCGGCTTTAAACCAACCCAACGAAAAGCCAATGCAAAGTCAAACTCAAATCGACCACAGAAATCAGTGATAACTCTCGAGCATGACTAGTATCTCTCATTGGCAAAGCGAACAGGCCTACACTTTACCAGATGTCTAGCACACCGCTCATACAACAAATGCTGTAGGATGGTATTGTGAATAGAGGTAGTAACTATGTGGCAAGAACCCGCCTGATCCTCATCACTCCGCAGGATGTCCAATTGAACATATAGGTGGCCCAAGAACATGGGTGCCAATAGCAAACTTACCCTAGCAGATATCTTAATGGCTAACCGAAAATACAAAGGCTTCACAACATAGTGGGGATGAGAACCAAAGATAAACTTACAGAGCCAAAATATGACGAAGGCCGTATGGCGAGCAACAACAGAGATCTTGGAAGAGGAACCAATCCAATATGACAACTTCGCATTGCCACTCATCCTTTTCTTCAACTCAGCCTCCACGGCCTTTTCTTCCGGAGAAAGCTCCAAGGCGCTAAGATCAACATCACCAAGAATGGGCAAAAGCAACTGGTTTGCCACATCTTCCAAGGTCACGATGATCTCACCGCAAGAGAGAAAGAAAGTGTGGGTAGCGGTACACCACCGGCGGACCAAATGGCGGAGGTTGAAGAGGTCCCTATAATTAGACAAACTGCAAGATGAAACAATGGCCTTCAATACACCGACCCGTCATAGCGCCTCCATAAAACTCGTATCAGACAACTCCTTGTCCACCCATTCCTTCCAATCCAAGGCAATACCTGATCCATATTCGAAAAGAATAGGCACGAGGAGTGAAGTACCTTGGCGAATGACAAGGTCCGAAATTGAAGAGGCTAACAGAGCCCAAGATACGTCTGTATTGCGACGGCAAAGGGCAAGCCACACACGGCCCAGTGGCAGCGGCATGTAATCACCGAGAACTTTTGGGAAATGAGCATGGGTATCATACTAAGGGTCTAAGAGAGGAGCGCACTCACTATGGAGGTCACGCCGTGCCTCCTCCTAATCGAAATGGTCTGATTCGGAATAAACGGCCTCTTCACCTACCTCTCACGCAACAGGATCATCGGAGACAACCTCTTTTCCCTTACAGCAGGAAGAACCTTAGCCTTTCGTCGGCGTCATGGTGTAGCAGTTGATCAGAGCAAATGGATGGTAGTGTTTGAGAAAGAGAACACGGTAAAGAAAGGGAATAAGAGAAAGTGTTTATGTTTGGAATGTGAAAGGAACCTCTCTTAAGTACCAGTGTTATTAATGTTGACACGAAAAGAGGCGATGAGTTAGCCATCAAATGGGGGGTGGAATTAATGAAGCGGAGGTCGTGTTTCAAAATAACTACTAAACTAGAAAATTCGAAGAGACAACACTGTTCATGGCAAGAAAAGAAAATATATATATATATATATATATGTTGGGGTCCACTGTTTGAAAAAAGCCCGCGAAGGAACAAAAGAAGAAAAGACAGAAGGGACAGGAATGTCTTTTATTCGCATATGAACCGCAGGAACACTTCATATGCTCAAGAGGCTAAATGTTGATGCAAATTTTTTGAGGCTGAATAGCAGGAAGAAGCCTAACAATATGGGCAGAGAAGAGTTAGTGGACGGCTAGAAAAGCCATTAAACCCGAATGGCAGAAACAATGGTTCACAGGCCCATAAAAGTACACAAGTCGGCCTTAAGGAGAGTAGACGGGCTTGAAAGAGCCTGGAGAAAGAGATAGTAAACCCATGGGCATATGTGATGTAGCAGAGTAAGAATGGGCCACAGCAGGCCTAAGTAATGAAGTAAGAAAGAAATGGGTTGATGGGAAAGCCATGAGCCCCAAGGATGTGGAATAAGGCAACTAGACCAGGGAAGCCCAAGGAAGTTAGTGAAAGCCTATGGGTATGCAGAATTAGAAATTGGGCTGAGGATGCCCAAGGAAAGTAAATGGGCCAAGGATGCTCAAGGAGAAAGAAATAAGACCACGGTAGGAACAGCAAAAAGGTATGGTAGAAAATGGTAGCAGGATTGCAGAAAGAGTAAGGAATGGGCTCAAGAAGGAAAAGCCCATGACCGAGCAAGGCCCAGCCCTTGAAGTAAAGCAAGTTGTAAGGAATAGAAATTAGATAGCAGTTCATGCCATGATAGGTCAAGGATGAGTTGCAGAATGCACAAATGAGCCTCCAGACCATGGCAGATGCATAAGCAACGAACAAGTTTTGGACACACTTAGAAGTGGAGCACGCGCAAGGCCTAGACATCACCAGCATGTACCCAGCCAATACATGAAGTGGTGGGTCATGGGTCAGAGGTAAGAAAGGGTATGGTCTGGCGATGGGGAGAGGGGAAAGCTTATTCTGGGGTTCTCACTCAGGTTCTTTTGGGGAAAATGTCCTGCTGGGATGACATACTACCAAAAAGAAGCATGGATGAGCTGGAACCATTAGGTGCATGCCATGAGAGATAAGAAGAGAGAACACCCACACTGTGGCAGATAGGAATGCCACGGTAAGCAAGTAAACAAAATAATCTTCTTTGTCTGAATGGCGTAGCTAGCATAGGTAAGTGTTGGTGGCGGATAGCTGACAAACCTATGGTGGTCGGCAAGGACACCCAGACCAGACAAAAGTAGTTAAGGGCTAAAATGGTAAAAGCTAGTCACTACATGCAGTATATAAAGGACCCTTACCGTGCGCAGGGGGTAGGAGAACGATAGTGGTAATCACTAAGGCAGAATCACAACATCTCTAGATAGGTAAACATTGAGAGAAGAAAAGAAGGAAAAAGAATTAGAAATAACGAAAACGAATAGCATAGAATGGCAGGCATGCACCAATAGGTTAACCCCCTCTCTCCCTCTAAAAGGCCTACTCTCTGTCAGAGGCAAAGAATTCTTTTAGGCACAAGCGATTCAGGCCCATTCCCTCAGAGTGGGTAATTTCCGTGGTAAGATCATCCTGTGAAGTTACCCACGTTAAGGAAGTGGTTTACTCCTTGGCTTTAGTCCCGTGATAGAGCTAGACGCGGCAAACTAATTATCTTTCTTCTTTTATCAATTATTGCTATCGCCTCTTCTCTTGTCATTGCTATTACACTCATAACACGTTCCTTTCCCTTGCTCTAATTAAAGATTTCTTACTTATTTCTACCCAATCGTAATGTATTTCATTATCATTGTTGTATTGCCTTTATCTGCCATGACTTCTCTGTAGCAACTCTGCCTGCCATGGGCATGTGACTAAAGTTTCGGCAAAAGGGGCATAGTTTGTGCACAAGCTGGACCAAAGTGAGTTGCAATTGGATCGATCCCGACTCTCTCATCCAGAACACTTGGGCCACAATACGGCAGGAGATAGTCCAACTTAAAATCACAAAAAGGCCCACCACAACATGGATAGGCTCCAGAAATACCACTTTTAAAAGAAAAAGAAAAAAGCCTACTAGGTTGAAAACCTGAAAGGGTGGCCTGGGCAAAAATTAAAGCAAAAGAATCCTACTAGATTGAAAATCCGAAAGGGCAGTCTAGGCAAACGTTATGGGAAAAGACCATGGGCATGGGGAAATTCCTCAAAGGACATCATGGGCAAAAATTACATGGCAAAGGAAAAAAGAAAAAAAATGACAATAAGCAAAGATAATTTTTAAAAAAAAGGGAAATTCTCTCATTGCTCAAATTAAAAGATAATAATTTTGTTTTCATAGACATGGCAAAGGAAAAAGAAAAAAAAATAAAATAAAAGAGATGTCAATAAGCAAAGATAATAAAAAAGGAAAATTCTCTCATTGCTCAAATTAAAAGATAATAAGTTTGTTTTCATAGGGGATTTGGAACATTCCAATCCTTCATTAAATTCAAAAACAAAACATGAGAATCACAAAAGTGCAGAAAAGTAAAACATGGAGCATATCAAGGTGGTCACTCAGTCCTCCTTATTTTCTTGCTAGTCTTCATGTAAGCCTTCTCATCCTTCAGAATCCACTTCATGTCATCATTCAACCATTACTTATATCTTGCAGTGGGGTAGATGTGTTTGGGAGGAACAATATCTTTCGTCACCCTATAACGTGGCCAAGTTTCACTAATCCGACCCAAAATCCTATTGGTGAACACCGTGGTGTGGAAGACACCTTCATCATCAGGAGCTCTTTGACGCTCTCCAAATTGCCTTGAGATACAACAAGAAGAGTAGTAAGAACAGCATCGAAGCCCAACTAAAGTCACACAATGATCCTTGCAGCAACTATGGACCATGCTTGAGGTATGCCACCATTCCACAACCCACTGAATGTCGGTCTCCTTGAGGTGACCCATAAACTCCATGTACGTTTCAAAGCCGATGACATTCTAAAGCCGGTGGTCTCTAAGATGCCAAGGAAGGTAGACGCTGAGGGGCACAGTAGGAGGTTGAAGCAACTAAAGCCTCTTTTGTGGCCATATCTGGGAAGAGAGAGAGAGAGAGAGAGAGAAGAAGAAGAAGAAGAAGAAGAAAGGGAGAAAAGGAAAAAAGAGTGGTGAGCATGAGTGAAAAAAAAATGGAAAAAATAATGATGAAAGACAATATAAGGTATCTCGATGGGTTGAAAACCGAAAGACAATCCATGCAAAATTAGAGGAATCCCGCTAGGTCAAGAACCTAGGCAAAAGTTAGGGATTATACCTGAAGAAGAAGAGGACTTCCCACAAAGAAGCTTGCTTCCTTCCTCTAAAAGGCATCCAAACCATTGAGAGTTTTCGCCAAGATCAAGCCCATCGAATTACCTCTCTTAAGCTCATAAGCCACCATGCACATCCGAAGGTCCACACAATATGACTGTTGGACTAAGAAATACCTTGTAATGGCACATAAGCGAAAGGCACGAAGGTAGTACGATTGTGGCCTCGCACCCTTAGGAATGCCCAAACCGGAAAAGTAATCAAAGATTAGCCTAAGGTTGAGTTTTCCAAAGATACACCACCTATTGGCTATGGTTTTAGGGATGCCTAACACAACTTGCAACAAGGAAGGAAGATCTCCACCCATGGTAGGAAAGATAAGATCATCAATCCCCAGTTCACCCATGATGGCAGCAAATTCCTCGATAGTGGGGCATAATTCTATTCCGTTGAAGTGAAATAAATGCCGAGAAGGAATCCAATAGTTGTCAACATCACAAAGAAGAGGCTCATCCACCCTAATTTGATTATAAGGGAAGGTGCAAGAAAGGCCATAGGGAGCAATAGAATCCTTGAAATTGGGACCAAGCTTCCTAATCCAAGTAGAGACATCAAGATGAGAGTTTTCTATCATTAGGCGACCTCGAAAAAGTGTTCTCTGGGTTGGAAATACGTTGATGAGGGTTTTGGACTCAAACGGCTACTTTTATACCTAAGTAAATCAGCTAAGGTTTTTCTGTTCCGCGGCCCACGTACACAAAATCAACCCTGCGTACGCAAGTTCATTTCCACGTACGCACGACGCTTGGCAGAAGCCCATGTTCCCCTGTTTTGAATAAAGTTTTCTACTCCTAAGCATTTCTAGGGTTCATGTGACCTAAAGAACCATTCAAGACATATTCCAAGCATTAGGTTGCAAGCATCAAAGAAGCAAAGTTGTATAGAAACATATAATTTATCATTATCTTGTAAATTAAGTGTTAAGTTCCAATCAAAAGCATAAATGTAAAAAGGTGTTCTTAAATACAATCCTTTGTCTCAAACCAAACCCAAATGTCTGCTAAAAAAAAAAAGCAAAAAAGAAAAGAAAAAGCTGTGTGTTGTTTGTTGTATAGATGTTGTGACTGCAGGTAATCAATGGTGCCGCCTCTTCCTTGGCTAGTAGCTAGGAGTTGCCTCCAGATCCTCCTCCTCGCCACCATCATTATCTTCATCATCATCATCACCACCACCTGGGTGGGCCACTCCACCATGACCATATAGCTCCCTCGAGTAGTTGGTCACCTCCGAAAACAAGAAGAGAAATTTGGCAAAAAGAGAGGACAAAGGGAAGAAAGAACTCACCGCTCGAGTGTTGGAAGGGAAAGGATAGCCCATGACATTAAGGTTGCGGGGCACGACACGCTTCCTAGTAAAGCCATCCATGCCATAAGCATAGACCGTCCAAGGGATATGTGGAGGATCAATGGGTTCACCGGCAGTAAGTCCCCCTATTACAATTTCCCATATTAAGGGTCATGACAAACAAAGAAAAAGAGAGAGAGAAGAAGTACAAGAGTTTGAGAATATACCTGAATAGTAAAAGAAAGCATGAGGTGAGTGATGTTGAACTCCTCATAGTCCAACCCCTCAAGAAGTCGCTCGGCATAGGAAATACCACTCCCCCACGAGTTGTATTCAACATCAGTCATAGAGTGTGGGGCAAGCATGAACTCAGGTGGGTCCATTGAAATCTGTGGGTCATCCCTACCCACCAACTGGCACCTTACCCTCTTCGCCAAATATAGAGCCCTCAAGCCCATTCCTTTAAGAGGTCGAGTAATCTCTGAAGCAATGAAAGCAGCAGGCTCCAAGTCTCGAGTAGCAAGAAAGGGCTAGCTGGCCCACGGGGCCCAGTTTACTTATAAAGGTACAAGGTTAGGAAGTGAGTATCCTAAGGGTAATACAGGAAAAAGCATGAACAACTAGAACTCTTAAATTTACCTCATATGAAGTCAATCCCGCAAGACCCTCACTTGGTGAAAATCCCTCAGAACTAGGTCGGTGCCTGGAGTTATGAGGCCGTACCTAATAACCCACTGCTGCAAGAAAGAAGCACAAGCCACAAGTTAGTGTAAGATGACAGTTTGTAAGATGACAGTTTGCAAGTTAACAGTTTGCAAGATGATAGTTTTCAAGACCATACAATTTGCAAGGCTACAAGCTACAAATAATAGTGCAAAAGATGAAAATAGAACTAACCTCAAAGAGCTTCCAAGGCCTTACAAGTTGCCGCAAGGTGCCCTAGCTGAGAGCGTCGAGGGTGGAGTAAATATAAGCAAGACATGCTTGCCCCCAGTTGGCCATCCGTGCCTCCCCAAAGTCCTGGAAGAGGGTTAGCCATCTCAAAGACACTATTTGCCCACCATTGGCAAAGAGGTAGGCCCCCAACAAGTGGAGAAGGAAAGCCCTAGCCATACAGACGCATTCCTCCGTAGTCCTCTGTGACAGGAACATGTAATCCGACACCAAGTCGAAGTAGTGGATGGTCTCAGGAGAGTACTTCCTCCCCAACATGCCAATGCCTAGCTAGACACCTGACACGCCGTCCAAACTAATGATAGCCCCCTCGAAGCTAAGGCCAGTCGTGTGATAAAAGTTATAAGGAGTCATCGTCATCTCCCGCTCGGCAATATGAAAGGTGTGGGTAATGTCCCATCACCTCTCAATGAGGCACTACGCCAAGGTAGCACTCGTAAACTTTTTAGGAAGAAGACTAATGATAGGCTCAAAGCCCGCCTCCTAGATATAACCCCTAGTTTTAGGGATAAGTAGGTTGAACCACTCCTGGATATAACCCCTAGTTTTGGGTACAAGTAGGTTAGAATTGCATATAGAGGTTAAACGGTTGAAAAAGGAGTGAAAATAGGCAGAGTAGGGCTTCTGCCAAGCGTCTCATGTGCGTGGATTAAAGCCCACACACGTAGACAAGACCCCGCGTACGCAAGTCCATTCCCACGTACGTAGAGCCTTAAGAACGTACTTGCGTACTCAAGAACAGCTGCGTACGCATGAATACAAGCTACGTACGCAGGCCTGGGCCCACACACGCAAGGACATAGACAGAAGTAGTTCTTCAACATTTTCAAAGAAGCATCATCCAAAATCAATCCTAGACATGTTCCTACCCCTCCTAAGATGTCAGGTTTTCATTTAACCCATCCCATAGCAAAACCCAAGTATTTACATAGCCAAAAACACATTTAAACTAAAGATTAGAGAGAAACTTGAAAATGAGAAAAAATGAAAAAACTTACAGATTCACCTATGGGAATGTGGTTTTCCGGCCGGTATGTCAATGTTGGAGGTCCTACCAACCTCGTGGTTCCGCTCTAGCAAGTAAGATGGAAGGCATTGGAAGATAGGACGTAGGAAGATTTCTTAGCATTGGGTGCCATTGGAGAAGATGATGAGAGAATGAGAGAAAATGAGGAAATGAAAGGGTTTGAGAGGATGAGAGAATCAGGAAGTGAGGAAAAGAGAGAGGGGAGAGAGGTTTTTGTAGAGAGAAAAGAGAGAGGAGTTATGAAGAATATGAAAAGATGAGGGAGATGAAGAGAATAAAGAAGAATGGTTGGTAATCATTAGGAAATGAAAAGGTGGGAATACAACTGATGGCTAAACTGCGTGTAGTTTAGACCTCACTACTAAACTACGTGTAGTTTAGTTATGAATAGTGAAAAAAAGAAAAAAAAAAAGGTCTTTCTTTCAAAAAAAAGAAGAACATCTCAAGATTACCCTGATTTAACAAAATTATCAAAGGACTCCCCAATGAACGGTAAAGGAAGTAGAAGACTCTTCCCTCATTCAAGCACATCAGAACCATCCCCAGTGGTTCAAGCACATCAAAGACCTTTCCCAGCGGATCAAGCATATCAAGAACATCATCCTCAATAAGGAAGCAGGAGATTCTTCCTCAATATCTCTAGTATCTCAAGCAACACCTCCGGTAAAGGAAGCAGAAAATTCTTCCTCAAAAAGGATCAAATATCAAATATCATCCCCATAAAGGAAGCAAAAGACTCTTCCTCAATAGTTTAGGCATATTGAGCATCATCTCCATGGAGGAGGCAAAAGATTCTTCCCCGATGGACCTAAGCACATCAAGAACCATTCCCAATGGTTCAAGCACATTAAAGACCTTCCCCAGCGGATCAAGCTTATCAAGAACATCATCCTTAGTAAGGAAGCAGAAGATTCTTCCTCAATATTTCAAGCATCTCAAGCAATACCCCCGTAAAGGAAGCAAAAGATTCTTCCTTAAAAAGGATCAAACCTATTAAATATCATCCCCATGAAGGAAGTAGAAGACTCTTCCTCAATAGTTCAGGCATATCGAGCATCATTTCCATGGAGGAGGCAGAAGATTCTTCCCCGATGGACTGAGCACATTAAAGAAAATCCCCAATAAGGAAGCAAAAGATTCTTCCCCAGTGAGTCCCATACACCAAAAAATTCCCAACGAGAAAGCAAAAGATTCTCCCTCAAAATTCTCAATGAACCATATAGGAAGCAGAAGATTCTTCCTTAGTGGATCACACATCTACACTACTCCTCAGCAAGTTCTTCACCATCCCTAGTGGATCCTACTCGTGCACATATCCTCCGAGAATTGAACATGCAGGCACGGTAGAAAAGGGTAGAAATAGTAATAGAAAAAGAGGTTAAAGCCAACCTGAGGCAAGATCCTCACCATAAAAGGGTGAGAAAGAAGTGAAGAAGACAAGAGGAACAAGTCACCTGGAGAAGTTTGAGGCAAGAGCCTCAGATGGACACTATAAAGACTATATCATTTTGTTGTTTGTTAGGTTAGCTCGTAAGAGCACCCTTTTTTTTTTTTTTTAAGTGACTATAGGATAGTGAGTCACTCGCCATTTGCTTGCAAGTGGCAAAACAAGTTCTAGGATAGCGAACTTGTTGTTGCTCGTTTCCCAAGCAACAAAGGTGGGACTTCAGACATACGAATCCCACGCAACTCTTTGGAGTTGTACCTGCTCTATGTATGCGTGATGTGTGTTGTATGCATGGGTTGGGCCTGAGCCGTACATCAAAACAAAATGTTTTGTCTCTTATTCTTTTGATTATGTCTGCGAAGCTCACGAATCAAAAAAGGAGCATCTGTAGACACCGCATTTTATACCCCTTATGATTTGGGCCCCCATTCCCCAATGATGCTCGAACTCTAAGGCCCAAGGCCAGTTTAGAGCCCAATTAGATATTAAATTGGCTTGAGGAGTGTTAAAATGGAAAATATAACCTTTTAAATAGGCAAAAATCTATTTTTGGAAAAGTAAATGACCAAAGTGGCTCTCGGCCTGTGTACGTAAGTCGCAGCCTGAGTACACGAGTTGTGGCTTGCGTACATAGGCACATTCTTGCGTATGTAGCTAGGGTTTCAGAAGCATATAAAAAGCAAGTTTTTTGCAATAATGGCTGAGATTTAGAATGAATTCCACAAAGTCTGGGAGCCGTTCCAAACCCCATTTTTTCAACTATAAAAAGTCTTACATGGTACATTTTCAAAACACACAAAAATCCCACGGGAAAAACGTAAGATTCACTAGAAAATAGTGAATCAAAAGGGAGTTTTTCACAAAACACCCTCAAATCTTTTTTATTTTTTTGGGACCATTTATGGCCCTAATCATTTGAGTTTAAGATTACTAATCTCTATTTTATTGAATTAAGATAGATTTGACTGAGGGGAACGGTAAAAAATCAAGCCTAGGAGCTTTTGTTTTAAGATTTGACTAAGGGAAATGGACAAAAATCAAGCCTAGGAGTTTTTGCTTTAAAGTATTCTTTTGAACTTTTCTTTTTCCTTTTTCTACCTTTAATCTTTTCTTTAATATGTTTCTTTGTTTAGTTTATATATATTTGTTTAGGTTAGTTTTAGGCTTTCTTTATGTTTTTTAGCATGTTAGGTTGCTAGATTTAAGTTTTTCTATTTTGTTTAGATTCTGTTCTATTTCTGTGTTAATTAGGTTTTCTGAGTAAGGATTTGCGTACGCATGATCTAGCCTATGCACGTAGGCTGAACTCATGCGTACGCAGACCTGTTCTAGCGTGTATGATGCCGTTACCCAGAAACCCTAATTTTTTTTTTTTTTTTTTGGTTTCTACTTTCATATGTTTGTTCTATGTAGCCTCTTTTTCATATATTTTAAGCCCTATAATTGCTTGTCCATCTTTTAACATGTTTGTTTGTTATCACATGTTTAGATTAGGTTTTATGCTGGTTTCTTGCTTCGATGCCATGAACATGCATTCACATTCCCATTCATGATGTCATAGGTGCTGTGGTGCTGCGACGTAAGTAAGGTAATTTATGCATTCAAATGAACATGCATGTTGATTGTTTAATCCTCCCTTGATATTTATATATGTGTGCGTGTGTGTGTGTGTCTGAAGTTGATGCCTTGTTTTGATTTATGATGTGATTTGCTTTGCTGCCATGTTTGGGTTGCTGCCTTGCCTTGAGATGTATGAAAGGGTTCCACATGCTAGGGTTTCTTATATATGTTTGGCTCTTTATTGCTTTAAGGATGGATATGCGTCTTGGGATGAATGATGCCATGATTGTATGCTTAGATGTATGCTAGTGTGTGTGTGAGTATAGATACAAGTGTTGAACATGTTTTTAATAAGGTTAGGACGTAAGACACAATGATGGGAGGCCAACCTTAGGGTCGGGCGATCTTGGGTGCCTAACACTTTCCCAAGAGAGTACCTAAACTCCGAACCCATACTCTGGTGGTAAGACCAAAGTTCCTTCCTCGAAAGGACACTATATTCATGATTCCTAGACCATATGACTAGGTGGTGACTCCAACATTCTTTTCCCTTATGCCCACAAGCGGCAGAGAGGCCGATGTGACAAATGGCCAACTCCTAATTTGGTTTGGGAGCTTGGTTACTTCTTGAGGTGCTTTCTAGCGAAAGGCAGAACTAAAGGGAGTTCTCAGGCTGGGTCAATTTGCACACATAAGTTGTTTTGGCTGAGATTTTTTGTTGGGCTTGGCCATGAGAGCTAAGTAGTTTGGTGGGCCTCTGACTTGGTGGTTCTCTCCACTTGGGCCAATCCTTTTGCTTTCTTATTGTGAGTCTTACAAAATGAACAGAGCTACCATATATTGCCATGGATATTTATTCCACATGAGCTTTAGTTGTTAGTAAAAATAAAATGTATTCATGAACTTTAATAAATATTTATGATAGGTTTTGGGTATTAATTTCCATGGGCTTTAAATAAGAATCTGTATAGTTTCTCATAATTTTTGCCATGGATTATTTTGTAAATGATATTTTCTTTGAGACTTTTAAATAGAAACCTCCAATGTTTCTTGTGAATAATATTTACCATGGGTTTTAATAAAGGCAATATCCATAAGTTTCAAATAAAATATAATAACAACCACTATAGTGGAATAATGTGACAACGACTCTATGTAAAACCCTTAATTTAAAGAAAGATAAAATTAGTAGAACTTTCATTCTTGATAGGCACCAATACGACTCCACTCATTCGCGTAAGTTATGTCAAACCATTTGAAAGGTTCAGCGAGGCATGACTTCTCACATTGTGATTGCAATAAATTACATCAAATGTTTTATTATCGAATGCCTTAAGACGCCCGTTAATCAGACAACAATAAAATACTCTCTTTTCTTTTTTTTTCTTTCTTTTCCTCTCTCCTATCATTTGACCTTTTTTTTCCTCTTCTATTTCTCTCCCACTTGTGCTTGTAGGATGAAATTCAGAAATAACTATTTATAAGGGGTCAAAAGAAGAATAATTGAAATACTATTAATAGACGATTACACCCCTAAAATTAGTGTTGCCCTAGACACTTGGAGAAAGATGAAATGAATGGCTGAGATCTGATTGCATCACAATCGAACGGTCCACATCTTTCAGCGTACCCTTTATAATCATCTTAACCTTATTTACCAATCTCATTTTGTTCTACTGACATTCGCGCTCTCCGCAGAGGTTTCTAGGGTTTTTGCTTCCTTAGCATTCTCATCTTCTCTCATCAACATGGTAGGACTTAGAGCCCCCTAATATCTATTTTCCGATCTGACTCGTTTCGGAGTTTTTAAGGTTTTAACGGTTTCCTTTCCTTGTAACTTGGGTTTGGTCAGGTTCTTCAAAACGACATCGATTTGCTCAACCCTCCTGCTGAGCTTGAGAAGAGGAAGCACAAGCTCAAGCGTCTTGTGCAATCTCCCAACTCTTTTTTCATGGTAATTATCTTTTCTTTTCTTTTTCTTTTTTTTTTTTTAATTTTCATTTTCTGATATTAATAAATTAATCTGTATTAAATTATGGTTTAAATCTGTGCAGGATGTGAAGTGCCAGGGATGCTTTAACATGTAAGTTCTTAATTCTTTGTCTTGAAACTGTGTTTGTTATTTTGATTCATCGGTTTACATGGTTAATCATATTATTAGTGTTGTTGATTCATGGTAATTTTAATGTTTGTGTAAAATGAAAAACTGGGTGTTAGTATTGAATTAAGTTTTGAGAGAAGTGAATAAATTTACGCAGAACAACGGTGTTCAGTCACTCCCAAACTGTGGTGGTGTGTGGGAATTGCCAGACAGTACTGTGCCAGCCGACTGGTGGGCGTGCTAGGCTAACCGAGGGTTGCTCTTTCAGAAGGAAGGGGGATTGATCTTGATCAAGGTCATTCCTTGTTGCTATTGCTAATTGCTAGAAGAGTTCGTTTGGGGAGGAAATGGGGCATGCCCGGTTTTTGATTCGGTGTTGGGTTTTCTTTAAGAATATGTAATTTTGTTAGGAAAGAAGTTTTGAACATCTTTTACTATATTAGTGTTGTTATCCTTATCATGTTTGGTGAAATTGATTTGGGTTCTGTTTGACATTTAATTATATCTTCACTTTATTGTCATCTTTATTGTTTGTCTTCATATTGTGTTGCTTATGTGTTCTTGACAGTCTCAATCTGTGAGATAGGAATGTTTTGCGTAATTTTAAATTTTCTGGCTGCTCAATTTTAATAGCTCTAGGTTATTAGTTAATAGTATATTTTCTTGTAGATGAAGCCCTTCTGAGTATGGTCTATGACCTTTTATCAATTTAATGCATCTTGTAGTAGCAATAAAGTTTCACAAGAACACAGTTGATATCTAAGTAGAGTTGTTGATGAGGTTGGATATGAATTCTGCTTGTAGGAGTTGATATTGACACTTGAATGCTGGGTTTTAGGATGATCGATATCTGAGCATTAATTCTTTTTCGGATTTGACTGGCATGAATTTTTATTTGTTTTTACTTTGGTTAGCATTCTAGCAAAAGATGTTTGACTGTTGTCTTTCATTTTTTCAAGCACTTAGATCAGAAAATTTACATTTGATCATACTGTTTGGAGTCGTACGCATGCTCGTTCCATTTGAAAGTTTTAGAACATTACTAATCTATTTATTAGTACATTTATTTATTACAACTTTGGCGTCTAGACTCTTTTCCCCTATTTTGTTTATGACAACTTACTAATCTAAACAGACTGGGAATTTGTTGGAGCCCTAGTCCCCTAAATACATTTTGTATTGAAAGTGGTCTACTTGTTAAAAAGATGAGATAGGAGGTGGTAATGTTAGTGTGGTGAACCTTAATCTTACCTTAAATTTTGTCGGGTCTTAGATATGTGAACTCCTTGGATCATGATTTCATTCATTGCTTTTTGTTTGGTAATTCAAATGTTTTATTGATGAACACATTACACAGCAAAAGCTCACAGCGATTCTGATAGTCCTTCAAAGGACATTCTAACAAAGATTTCTAGCTTACATAACAAGACTATTAGACTACCAATACAATACCAAGGCATATATGGTCAAGCTAGAGCAAAGACAAGGATTACATAGACTGCAGGATCTGCCAACGTCAACTCCTCCAGATTAACAACACCTAAGGGTATCATTTAACTCCATTTGCTATCTGTCATGGAAGCAGCACATGAACAATGCTACTTCAGTCTGCATTTCTTACAACCTGGAACTAAACGTTAGGCTACCAAAACTTTCAACCATCTTTGGACATTCATGTGCATAGCAGACTTGTATGTGCCCCAATTACAGCATAATACATTAAAGATTGAATCACAGTAGGAACCTTTACCTTCAACTCTAGGTTTAATATCCTTCTTAAAAGACTTGACTATCTGCTCCTCTGCTCTAATCTTGTCAGCATGAACAATTGCATTCCTCTTCAGACAAAGATGGTACACGGTTGCCCACCAAGCTAGTTTGATGATGGTTGCTGTCTATGCTTTCCCTTTTAAGTGAGAAGATCGCCAATCCAGTAGATCATCCCACTTAGCATAAGGATTTGATATTAGGCAAAGCCTAATTGTTTCAATACAATTTCTGGAGAACACACATGAAATGCTTTCCTCTAGAACCTCAGTTCATTACCCCTTCTCTTGTGGACAGCTTATTTTTCATAGCCATCCTCCCAATAAAAGCCTGCCTTGTGCAGGTTAAACCAGAAGCTCTGGAATGTTAAACTACCGCTTCACCCTGACTACCCACAATGAAGTTGACTGTGTGAAGAGATTCCAGATGTGCTTTAAAACTGCAGCCCCACTCCAGTCGGATACCCTCTTGAGACGAAGCCCACTTTCTATTTTTGGCAAGCATGCCTTCTC
>CM032330.1:49187120-49208968 GCA_019022515.1 Quercus aquifolioides | reverse complement strand
CTATTTTTTTCGAAATTCTATACTTTGGGTCGGGTAGGAACAGTCCGGAACGAGAATTTCTTTTTCTCTCTTTCTCAGCCTGTCCCGACCCGTTTTGGCTTGAAATAATGCCAGAATGATGTTTTTTAATTTTTTGAATTTTTTTGCTATTTTTTTCGAAATTCTCTTGTTTGGGTTGAGTTGGAATGGTCCAGAACGAGAATTTTTTTTCTCTTTCTTGGCCTGTCTCGACCCGTTTTGGCTTGAAATAATGCCAGAATGATGTTTTTAATTTTTTGAATTTTTTTGCTATTTTTTTTTTGGAATTCTCTAGTTTGGGTCGGGTAGGAACGGTCCTGAACGAGATTTTCTTTTTCTCTCTTTCTCGGCCTTTCCCTACCCTTTTTGGCTTGAAATAATGATAGAATGATGCTTTTTTCTTTTTTTTGAATTTTTTTTTAGAATTCTCTAGTTTGGGTCGGGTAGGAATGGTTCGGAACGATTTTTTTTTTTCTCTTTCTCGGCCTGTCCCAACCCGTTTTGGCTTGAAATAATGCGAGAATAATGTTTTTTAATTTTTTGAATTTTTTTGGTATTTTTTTTTTTAGAATTCTCTAGTTTGGGTTGAGTAGGAACGGTCCGGAACGAGAATTTCTTTTTCTCTCTTTCTCGGCCTGTCCCGACCCGTTTTGGCTTGAAATAATGCCAGAATGATGTTTTTTAATTTTTTGAATTTTTTTGCTATTTTTTTTTTGGAATTCTCTAGTTTGGTCGGGTAGAAACGATCCAGAACGAGAATTTCTTTTTCTCACTTTCTCGGCCTGTCCCGACCCGTTTTGGCTTGAAATAATGCTAGAATGATGTTTTTTAATTTTTTGAATTTTTTTTGCTATTTTTTTTTTGGAATTCTCTAGTTTGGGTCGGGTAGAAACGGTCCTGAACGAGAATTTCTTTTTCTCTCTTTCTCGGCCTGCCCCGACCCGTTTTGGCTTGAAATAATGCTAGAATGATGTTTTTTAATTTTTTGAATTTTTTTGCTATTTTTTTTTAGAATTCTCTAGTTTGGGTCGGGTAGGAATGGTCCGGAACGAATTTTTTTTTTCTCTTTCTCGGCCTGTCCCACCCGTTTTGGCTTGAAATAATGCCAGAATTATGTTTTTTAATTTTTTGAATTTTTTTTGGTATTTTTTTTTTTAGAATTCTCTAGTTTGGGTTGAGTAGGAACGGTCCGGAACGAGAATTTCTTTTTCTCTCTTTCTCGGCCTGTCCCGACCCGTTTTGGCTTGAAATAATGCCAGAATGATGTTTTTTAATTTTTTGAATTTTTTTGCTATTTTTTTTTTGGAATTCTCTAGTTTGGGTCGGGTAGGAACGATCCGGAACGAGAATTTCTTTTCTCTCTTTCTCGGCCTATCCTGACCCTTTTTGGCTTGAAATAATGCAAGAATGATGTTTTTTAATTTTTTGAATTTTTTTGCTATTTTTTTTTTGGAATTCTCTAGTTTGGGTCGGGTAGGAACGATCCTGAACGAGATTTTCTTTTCTCACTTCTCGGCCTTCCCCTACCCTTTTTGGCTTGAAATAATGCTAGAATGATGTTTTTTAATTTTTTGAATTTTTTTTCTATTTTTTTCGGAATTCTTTAGTTTGGGTCGGGTAGGAACAGTCCGGAACGAGAATTCTTTTTCTCTCCGTCTCGGCCTGTCCCGAGCCGTTTTGGCTTTAAATAATGTCAGAATGATGTTTTTTAATTTTTGAATTTTTTTGCTATTTTTTTTTCGAAATTCTATAGTTTGGGTCGAGTAGGAACGGTCCAGAACGAGAATTTTTTTTCTCTTTCTTGGTCTGTCTCGACCCGTTTTGGCTTGAAATAATGCCAGAATGATGTTTTTTAATTTTTTGAATTTTTTTGCTATTTTTTTTTTGGAATTCTCTAGTTTGGGTCGGGTAGAAACGGTCCGGAACGAGAATTTCTTTTTCTCTCTTTCTCGGCCTGTCCCGACCCGTTTTGGCTTGAAATAATGCTAGAATGATGTTTTTTAGTTTTTTGAATTTTTTTGCTATTTTTTTTTAGAATTCTCTAGTTTGGGTCGGGTAGGAATGGTCCGGAACGAATTTTTTTTTTCTCTTTCTCGGCTTGTTCCAACCCGTTTTGGCTTGAAATAATGCAAGAATTATGTTTTTTATTTTTTGAATTTTTTTTGCTATTTTTTTTTTTAGAATTTTCTAGTTTGGGTCGAGTAGAAACGGTCCGGAACGAGAATTTCTTTTTCTCTCTTTCTCGGCCTGTCCCGACCCGTTTTGGCTTGAAATAATGCCAGAATGATGTTTTTTAATTTTTTTGCTATTTTTTTCGGAATTCTCTAGTTTGGGTCGGGTAGAAACGGTTTGAAACGAGAATTTCTTTTTCTCTCTTTCTCGGCCTCTCCCGACCCGTTTTGGCTTAAAATAATGTTAGAACGATGTTTTTTAATTTTTTGATTTTTTTTGATATTTTTTTTGGAATTCTCTATTTTGGGTCGGGTATAATCGGTCCGGAACAAGAATTTCTTTTTCTCCCTTTCTCGGCCTGTCCCGACCCGTTTTGGCTTGAAATATTGCGAGAATGATGTTTTTTAATTTTTTGAATTTCTGGCTATTTTTTCGGAATTCTCTAGTTTGGGTTGGGTAGAAACTGTACGGAACGAGAATTTCTTTTTCTCTCTTTGTCGGCCTGTCCCGACCAGTTTTGGTTTGAAATAATGCCAGAATGTCGTTTTTTAATTTTTGAAATTTTTTTGCAATTTTTTTTTCGGAATTCCCTAGTTTGGGTTGGGTTCAAACGGTCCGGAACGAGAATTTATTTTTCTACCTTTCTCGGCATGTCCTGACCTGTTTTGGCTTGAAATAATGCCAGAGTGATGTTTATTAATTTTTTGTCTATTTTTTTTCGAAATTTTCTAGTTTGGGTTGGGTAGAAACGGTCCGCAACGAGAATTTCTTTTTCCTTCTTTCTTAGCCTGTCCTGACACGTTTTGGCTTGAAATAATGCCAGAATGATGTTTTTTAATTTTTTTTTTCGGAATTCTCTATTTTGGGTCGGGTTGAAATGGTCCGGAACGAGAATTTCTTTTTCTCTCTTTTTCCACTTGTCCCGATCCGTCTTGGCATGAAATAATATCAGAATGATGTTTTTGAATTTTTTGAATTTTTTTGCTATTTTTTTTCGAAATTCTCTAGTTTTGGTCGGGTTGAAATTGTCAGGAACGAGAATTTCTTTTTCTCTCTTTCTCGGCCTGTCCTGACCCGTTTTGGCTTGAAATAATGCAAGAATGATGTTTTTTAATTTTAATTTTTTTTTTTTTTTTTTTTTTTTTTTTTTTTTCGGAATTCTCTAGTTAGAGTCGGGTTGAAACGGTCTGGAACGAGAATTTCTTTTTCTCTCTTTCTCAGCCTGTCCCGACCCGTTTTGGCTTGAAATAATATCAGAATGATGTTTTTTAATTTTTTTGAATTTTTTTGCTTTTTTTGTTTTTTTTTTTCGAAATTCTCTAGTTTGGGTCGGGTTGGAACGGTCCGGAATGAGAATTTATTTTTTTCTCTTTCTCGGCCTGTCTCGACCCGTTTTCACTTGAAATATTGCCAGAATGATGTTTTTTTAATTTTTTGAATTTTTTGGCTATTTTTTTTTCTTCAGAATTCTCTAGTTTGGGTCTAGTGAAAACGGTTCGGAACGAGAATTTCTTTTTCTCTTTTTCTCGGCCTGTCTCGACCCGTTTTGGCTTGAAATAATGCCAGAATTATGTTTTTTAGTTTTTTAAATTTTTTTGCTATTTTTTTTTTGGAATTTGCTAGTTTAGGTCGGGTTCGAACGGTCTGAGACGAGAATTTCTTTTTCTCCCTTTCTCGGCCTGTTCCGACCCGTTTTGGCTTAAAATAATGCCAGAATGATGTTTATTAATTTTTTGTATATTTTTTTTCGGAATTCTCTAGTTTGGGTCGGGTAGAAACGGTTTGGAACGAGAATTTCTTTTTCCCTATTTCTTGGCCTGTCCCAACCCGTTTTGGCTTGAAATATTGCCAGAAAGATGTTTTTTAATTTTTTAAATTTTTTTGCTATTTTTTTCGGAATTCTCTTGTTTGAGTCGAGTAGGAATGGTTTGGAACGAGAATGTTTTTTCTCTCTTTCTTGGCCTGTCTCGACCCATTTTGGCTTGAAATATTGCCAGAATGATGTTTTTGAATTTTTTTTTGAATTTTTTTTCTATTTTTTTCGGAATTCTCTAATTTGAGTCGGGTAGGAACAGTCCGGAACGAGAATTTCTTTTTCTCTCTTTCTCAGCCTGGCCCGACCCGTTTTGGCTTGAAATAATGCCAGAATGATGTTTTTTAATTTTTTGAATTTTTTTGCTATTTTTTTTCGAAATTCTCTTGTTTGGGTTGAGTTGGAATGGTTCAGAATGAGAATTTTTTTTCTCTTTCTTGGTCTGTCTCGACCCGTTTTGGCTTGAAATAATGCCAGAATGATGTTTTTTAATTTTTTGAATTTTTTTGCTATTTTTTTTTGGAATTCTCTAGTTTGGGTCGGGTAGGAACGATCCTGAACGAGATTTTCTTTTTCTCACTTTCTCGGCCTTCCCCTACCCTTTTTGGCTTGAAATAATGCTAGAATGATGGTTTTTAATTTTTTGAATTTTTTTGCTATTTTTTTTTAGAATTCTCTAGTTTGGGTCGGGTAGGAATGGTCCGGAACGAATTTTTTTTTCTCTTTCTCGGCTTGTTCCAACCCGTTTTGGCTTGAAATAATGCAAGAATTATGTTTTTTAATTTTTTGAATTTTTTTGCTATTTTTTTTTTTAGAATTCTCTAGTTTGGGTTGAGTAGGAACGGTCCGGAACGAGAATTTCTTTTTCTCTCTTTCTCGGCCTGTCCCGACCCGTTTTGGCTTGAAATAATGCCAGAATGATGTTTTTTAATTTTTTTGCTATTTTTTTTCGGAATTCTCTAGTTTGGGTCGGGTAGAAACGGTTTGGAACGAGAATTTCTTTTTCTCTCTTTCTCGGCCTCTCCCGACCCGTTTTGGCTTAAAATAATGTTAGAACGATGTTTTTTAATTTTTTGATTTTTTTTTGATATTTTTTTTGGAATTCTCTATTTTGGGTCGGGTAGAAACGGTCCAGAACAAGAATTTCTTTTTCTCCCTTTCTCGGCCTGTCCCGACCCGTTTTGGCTTGAAATATTGCCAGAATGATGTTTTTTAATTTTTGAATTTTTTGCTATTTTTTCGGAATTCTCTAGTTTGGGTTGGGTAGAAACTGTACGGAACGAGAATTTCTTTTTCTCTCTTTGTCGGCCTGTCCCGACCAGTTTTGGTTTGAAATAATGCCAGAATGTCGTTTTTTAATTTTTGAAATTTTTTTGCAATTTTTTTTTCGGAATTCCCTAGTTTGGGTTGGGTTCAAACGGTCCGGAACGAGAATTTATTTTTCTACCTTTCTCGGCATGTCCTGACCTGTTTTGGCTTGAAATAATGCCAGAGTGATGTTTATTAATTTTTTGTCTATTTTTTTCGAAATTCTCTAGTTTAGGTCGGGTAGAAACGGTTCGCAACCAGAATTTCTTTTTCCCTCTTTCTTAGCCTGTCCCGACTCGTTTTGGCTTGAAATAATGCCAGAATGATGTTTTTTTTTTTTTTTTTTTTTTGCTTTTTTTTTTTTTTTTTTTTTTTTTTTTTCGGAATTCTCTAGTTTGGGTAGGGTTGAAACGGTCCGGAACGAGAATTTCTTTTTCTCTCTTTTTCCACTTGTCCTGATCCGTTTTGGCATGAAATAATATCAGAATGATGTTTTTGAATTTTTTGAATTTTTTTGCTATTTTTTTCGAAATTCTCTAGTTTTGGTCGGGTTGAAATTGTCAGGAACGAGAATTTCTTTTTCTCTCTTTCTCGGCCTGTCCTGACCCGTTTTGGCTTGAAATAATGCAAGAATGATGTTTTTTAATTTTTCGAATTTGTTTTTTGTTTTTTATTTTTTTCGGAATTCTCTAGTTAGAGTCGGGTTGAAACGGTCTGGAACGAGAATTTCTTTTTCTCTCTTTCTCAGCCTGTCCAGACCCGTTTTGGCTTGAAATAATGTCAGAATGATGTTTTTTAATTTTTTGAATTTTTTTGCTTTTTTTGTTTTTTTTTTTTTCGAAATTCTCTAGTTTGGGTCGGGTTGGAACGGTCCGGAATGAGAATTTATTTTTTTCTCGTTCTCGGCCTGTCCCGACCCGTTTTCACTTGAAATATTGCCAGAATGATGTTTTTTAATTTTTTGAATTTTTTGGCTATTTTTTTTTTTTTTTTTTTTTTTTCAGAATTCTCTAGTTTGGGTCTAGTGAAAACGGTTCGGAACGAGAATTTATTTTTCTCTCCTTCTCGGCCTGTCTCGACCCGTTTTGGCTTGAAATAATGCCAGAATTATGTTTTTTAGTTTTTTAAATTTTTTTGCTATTTTTTTTTGGAATTTGCTAGTTTAGGTCGGGTTCGAACGGTCTGAAACGAGAATTTCTTTTTCTCCCTTTCTCGGCCTGTTCCGACCCGTTTTGGCTTAAAATAATGCCAGAATGATGTTTATTAATTTTTTGAATTTTTTGTATATTTTTTTTCGGAATTCTCTAGTTTGGGTCAGGTAGAAACGGTTTGGAACGAGAATTTCTTTTTCCATATTTCTTGGCCTGTCCCAACCCGTTTTGGCTTGAAATATTGCCAGAAAGATGTTTTTTAATTTTTTGAATTTTTTTGCTATTGTTTTCGGAATTCTCTTGTTTGGGTCGAGTAGGAATGGTTTGGAACGAGAATTTTTTTTCTCTCTTTCTTGGCCTGTCTCGACCCGTTTTGGCTTGAAATAATGCCAGAATGATGTTTTTGAATTTTTTTTTGAATTTTTTTTCTATTTTTTTTGGAATTCTCTAATTTGAGTCGGGTAGGAACGGTCTGGAACGAGAATTTCTTTTTCTCTCTTTCTCAGCCTGGCCCGACCCGTTTTGGCTTGAAATAATGCCAGAATGATGTTTTTTAATTTTTTGAATTTTTTTGCTATTTTTTTTTTGGAATTCTCTAGTTTGGGTCGGGTAGGAACGATCCTGAACGAGATTTTCTTTTTCTCACTTTCTCGGCCTTCCCCTACCCTTTTTGGCTTGAAATAATGCTAAAATGATGGTTTTTAATTTTTTGAATTTTTTTGCTATTTTTTTTTAGAATTCTCTAGTTTGGGTCGGGTAGGAATGGTCCGGAACGAATTTTTTTTTTCTCTTTCTCAGCCTGTCCCGACCCGTTTTGGTTTGGAATAATGCCAGAATGATGTTTTTTAATTTTTTGAATTTTTTTGCTATTTTTTTCGGAATTCTGTAGTTTGGGTCGGGTAGGAACGGTCTGGAAGAAGAATTTCTTTTTCTCTCTTTCTTGGCCTGTCCTGACCCGTTTTGGGTTGAAATAATGCCAGAATGATGTTTTTTAATTTTTAAAATTTTTTAGCTATTTTTTTGGAATTCTCTAAATTGGGTTGGGTAGGGACAGGCCGGAACGATAATCTTTTTTTCTCTCTTTCTCGGCCTGTCCTGGCCCGTTTTGGCTTGAAATAATGCCAGAATGATGTTTTTAATTTTTTTTCCTATTTTTTTCAGAATTCTCCAGTTTGGGTTGGGTAGGAATGGTCCAGAACGATTTTTTTTTTCTCTCTTTCTTGGCTTGTTTCAACCCGTTTTGGCTTGAAATAATGTCAGAATTATGTTTTTTAATTTTTTGAATTTTTTTGCTGTTTTTTTTTTTTTTTTTTTTTTTTTTTTTTTTTCAGAATTCTCTAGTTTGGGTTGGGTAGGAACGGTCCGGAATGAGAATTTCTTTTTCCCTCTTTCTCGGCCTGTCCCGACCCGTTTTGGCTTGAAATAATGCCAGAATGATGGTTTTTAATTTTTTGAATTTTTTTGCTATTTTTTTCGGAATTCTCTAGTTTGGGTTGGGGTAGGAACAGTCCGGAACGAAATTTTTTTTTCTTTCTTTCTCGGTCTGTCCCCGACCCGTTTTGGCTTGAAATAATGCCAGAATGATGGTTTTTAATTTTTTGATTTTTTTTGCTATTTTTTTCGAAATTCTCTAGCCCAGGTCGGGTAGGAACCAATCAGAACGAAATTTTCCCCGAGGGCTACGCCCCCGGAACCCCAAAAGGCTTGTCCATGAGTGCTCCAACTTGGGCTTGTTGGCCTAAGCCTCCACTTCATGGACTAAGCCTCAAAAAATCTTTCATTAAAAAACAACTCAACATTATAAGGCTCCACAAAAGTCCAACAAATCGCCTAATTGCAGACTAGTTGAATCACCAACATCAACCCCAATTTTTCAAACACAATCCCTGATGCCTGCAGCTCATCCTCCTATCCTCGAGCTAGAAAGCCAACTGAAGCTGCACACAGCTTCAACTTCTCAATTTTGACACCCTTATTCAACATGTCTGCCAGGTTCTTAGATTCATAAATCTTCTTAAGTATTGCCAGCTTATTTTCAACAAGGTAACGAATAAAATGGTATTTTGTCTGTATATGCTTCGAGTTTGAATGAAAAGCGATATTTTTAGCAAGAAAGATTGCAATCTAACTATCATTGTTTAGAATTCCCATCTCCTGCTTCTTACCCACATCATCTAAGAAGCCATGTAGCCAAATCATCTCCTTTCCAGCTTCAGTTGCTGCAACATACTCAACTTCTGTAGTAGGCAAAGTAACAATCTTTTGTAGATTTGAAACCCATGATATAGCTGTACCACCCAGAGTAAATACAAATCCAGTAGTACTTTTTCTACTATCAATATCACCAGCAAATTTGCATCTACATAACCCTGCAGTTTCAAACTTGACCCTGTGAAGCAAAGACTTGTATTTGGCAAACCCTTTAGATATTTCAAAATCCACTTGACTGCCTCCCAATGTTGCTTTCTTGGCCTACTCATGAATCTGCTCACAACTCCCACTATATGTGCAATGTCTGGCCTTGTACACACCATAGCATACATCAAGCTGCCAATGGCTGAGGCATAGGGCACCTTGCTCATATGGTCCCTTTCTTCTTTTGTCTTCGGTGACTGTTCTTTGCTTAATTTGAAATGACTACCCAAGGGTATGCTCACTGGTTTAGCTTCATTCATTTTGAACCTGCTGAGAACTTTCTTCACATACTCTAACTGTTAAAGCTTAAATGTACCATTAGCCTTGTCTCTAATGATTCTCATACCAAGGATTTGCTTTGTTGCTCCTAAATCCTTCATTGTAAACTGTTTTGACAATTGCTTCTTTAGATCATTAATCTCCTCAATGCTAGACCCTGCAATAACCATATTATCCACATACAACATTAAAATGATATAAGAATTGTCAAAGAACTTAACATAGCAACAGTGATCAGTTCACATCTCTTGAACCCAATTCTATGCATAAAACTGTCAAATTTTTTGTATCACTGTCTTGGAGCTTGTTTTAGGCCATACAAGCTCTTTCTCAGTTTGCAGATTAGATTCTCTTGTCCCTAAACAATGAACCCTTCTGGCTGAATCATGTAAAGGTCTTCCTCCAAGTCACCATGAAGGAATGTTGTCTTCACATCTAACTGCTTAAGATGTAAATTTTCTGCAGCCACCATTCCTAGTACCAGTCTGATTGTTGACATCTTCACAATGGGAGAAAATATTTCTGAGTAGTCAATGCCCTTCTTCTACTGGAACCCTTTGACAACTAATCTAGCCTTGTAATGCTTGCTGCCATCATGCTCATTCTTTATTCTATACCCACTTGTTGTGCAAAGCCTTCTTTCCTACTGGCAATTTAGTCAATTCCCATGTCTAATTCCCTAACAAGAAATCCATCTCATCCTTCATGGCTAACTCTTACTTGCTTGAATTTTCATCCTGCAAGGCTTCTTCATAACACTCTGGCTCACCACCATCAGTCAACAAGAGATAATTTAGAGCGGGTGAATAACACTGTGGAGGTCTAATGGTCCTGGAAGATCTACGGACTTCAGCTACAGGTGTACTCTGACCTACCTGTGAATCTACATTTTCCTTATCTTCTTCACCCCTTTTTTGGACAGTACTTTCAGTCAATTCATCTAAGTTAACAAACTCATATTTCTTTTGATCTATCTCTGTAACATCTGACACTACAGTTGACCTGTCCTTGTCCATAACCTGTTCATTAAATATCACATTTCTACTTCTAATGATTTTCTTGTTTTGTTCATCCCAAAACCTATAGCCAAATTTCTCATCACCATAGCCAATAAAAAAACATATTTTAGACTTTGCATCAAATTTACTACGAGCATCAGAATCAATATGAACATAAGAAACACAACCAAAAACTTTTAAATGTGAAAACTTTACCTCTTTACCGCTCCAAACCTCCTTAGGAAGTTTGAACTCCATGGGAATTGTTGGTCCTCGATTTATCAGGTAAGCTGCAGTGCTAACAGTATCAGCCTAGAAAGTTTTTGGTAGTCCAGCATGCAACCTCATACTCCTAGCATCAGCCTAGAAAGACGCACACCATCTGTTGTGGTGTCCCAGGAATGGTCTTCTCCATCCTAATTCCTTGTGCAGCACAATACTTACTAAACCCTCCAACTATGTACTCTCCTTCATTATCTAACCTCAAACATTTTACTTGTAAACTTGTTTCTGTCTCAACCATGGCCTTCCATTTCTTAAAAGTTTCAAATACATCAAATTTATTTTTCAAGGGATGCAACCGGAGAAGGCCCCCACAAATGTCAAAATCAATGGACTTTAATTCTGGTAGTTTTCCTCTTGACAGTAACATCTTCATCCCTTTCTCACTTATGTGACCAAGTCTGCGATGCCATAGGCTTGTATCAGTACTTGCTTCAGCAACTGCATTTGTATCTCTTTGACTTGAGGTCATGTATAGAGTACCGGTCTTCTTTCCACGAGCCAATACTTTGGCTCCTTTTGTAACCTTCCAAGTACCACCAACAAATAGTATTGCATGCCCTTCATCATCAAGTTGTCCAATAGAAATCAGATTCCTCCTCAAGTCAGGAATATGTCGAACCTTCTCCAGTAACCAAATAGACCCATTGGGCAACAATATATGAACATCTCCCATACCCATAACATCCAAGGCTGTATCATCAGCCAAATACACCTTACCAAAATCACATGTAGCATAGTTCTGTACGATTTCTTGGTGTAGAGTGGTATGAAATGAAGCTTCTGAGTCCAAAACCCAATCATCAAGTGGACTGTCTACTGCAAGAAGTAATGCATCTTGTACCTCTTCTGTTACAGCATTAGTAGAATCATCTTCATTCTTCTTTTTAGGACTTTTGCATTGCCTCTTAAAGTGACCCGTTTTCCTATAGTTCCAACATTGTACTTGTTGGCCTGATCTAGATTTATTTCTGTTTCGATTAGAATTTTTGGATTTTGATTTGCCCCGATTTGAATTTCTGTCATTATCTCTGCCTCTTGTCTCAAGGTTTATGGCAGAACCAGATCCTGAGGTTTCACTTGCATCTCTTCTGCGAATCTCCTCAGCTAGAATTAAATCTTGTATGTCATTGTACTTCAGCTTTTCCTTTCTTGTAGAATTTCTTACTGCCATCCTCATTGCCTTCTAACTATTTGGGAAAGAAGCCATAACGATCAGTGCACGCATCTCATCATTAAAATCAATTTCTATAGACGACAATTGATTTGTGATAGTGTTAAATTTGTTCAGATGTTGTGCTACTGATGCATTCTCTGCCATCTTCAAATTGAACAGTTTCTTCATCAGATGCACCTTGTTGTTTGTTGACGGCTTTTCATACATACCAGACAAAACCTTTATCAGATCTGTTGTGGTCTTCTCCTTTACAACATTGTGTGCAACAGACCTAGACAGAGTTAACCTGATAACTCCAGTACCTGTCTGTCAAGAAGAGCCCATTCCTCAGCCTTTATAGTCTTAGGTTTTGTCCCCAAAAGAGGCAGATGCAATTTCCTCCCATAGAGATAATCTTCAATCTGCATCCTCCAATACGCGAAGTCTATGCCATCAAACTTTTCTATTCCAGACGCCTTTCCTGCTTCCTTTGCCATTGCTCCCACTCAAACCTAACCTTAGGCTCTGATACCAGTTGTAGGAGGGATAAACACCTTGGGGGGCTTAGGCCTTTTAGGTTAAAGTGTGTCTCTATATGTGTTATTAATTACCCAAGGAAGCTCTCCAGGGTGTTTAACTCGAAATTGCCTACGACAACCCAATCCCCCAATTAATATTCCTCGGTAGCGAGGTCATACCAATCACTATGATCAGGCGAGGACTATTCTCATTATTAATGCTATCATGGTAACTCTTACCAAACAAAATAATTTTCCGTTCTTCCCTTAGCCTCTAAGTAATAATGATAGAGCTCTGTAGGGAGATTAACATTACACTTAGTCTAGTGAACACCATTGCCTAGACTCTATGTGAGTGACCAAGTAACTCCACGGTTGCATGGTCGTTCTCAATGTAAAAACACATTTCATCTATCATTAAGAAGTTTAACATGTAGTACAATTAAACACCCTTCGTAGGGAGCAAGGCATATACACCAAGGCGAGGTGCCTAATCACACTACTATATATCGGCAATGGAGGCCGTGAGACTCAACCCTTGAATCTCTCTCCCACTAGAAATTTTAAAACAAGTGGATTGTCTTAAAAACATTGCGATCTCATCACAACTTTAACCCTACACATCAAATGTGTTTAATTGTTTAAATTCGAAGTGATTTGACTAAGTCACGTTACAATAGTGTAACGAATATTTGCGTAATCACAAAGAAGTTTAATCATGTAATCCGTGAAGTAAATACCCTTCGCTTGGAATGCAAGGCTCAAGGCCAAGACAAGGTACCTACTCACATTGCAATAAGCTTAACAAAAGGGTTATTTTAAATCCAACACTATCACTTGTTATTTGAGTTTTCTTTAGAATATTGTGATCTCGTCACAATTTATAATCTTGCACTTGTTAAAGACTCCTAATCTCATTAGAATCACTAACTAAAATGGAAGTCCTAAACTATTTAGGATTCCATATACTTTAATGGATCAAAAAATTAGTTATATTGAACCCTATCTTTAACTTACTTGATAAAGAATTCTAATCTCATTAGAATCTATATAACTTTTAATTAGAGCTTTAATCTCATTAAAAACTTTTAATCAAAATAAATTAAGGACTTTTAATCATACAACAATTCCAATCTCATTAGAATGTTTCTTAAAAGACAAGTACTAAACTAATTAGAACTAAGAGTTCTATTTAACTAATATCTTTAATCTCATTAGGTCTCTTAGTTAGATAATGATTAATAAATGTCCTTAACTTTTAAGGACTATAAAATTAATCACTTTATATAGAATTATGGGTAAACTCATCACACATAGCTTTGCTTTTATCAATGTTTTAACACTTGATCAACACTAATCAAATTAGTTTTACATGATCACAAAAAAAAAAAAAAAAAAAACACATTTTGATTTTATAAATAAAGATTTATATATCAAACATTATGGTTTTCAAGATGAAGAGCAAGAACCCTAATATGCTAGAAACCCTTGAAAATAAAATCCTTATCTCATTAGGAATAAATTTCATTAAAGGAATACTTTAATCCTAACATTAACATGAGAGCATCTATATTTTATATTATCAATCCAAGGATATCAATCCAAATAAAGTTAGGTCTTGAATCCTATTTAATGTTAAAAGTCGGCACTGTCACTATAGCATATACCATGGCACCGTCACTATAAATCATGGCATATTAATTCCAACGTTTAATCACAAACGGATCAAATGGAATTAAAACACGTTTATAAGATGGCCAAGGAAACAAATGTGTTAAGGATTCAATCTTGATAACATATAAATCATATCAACCTTTATCTATAATATACGGATTCAATAGATATAAGGTACTTCAATTCTTATGACATACGGATTCCACATTATCAATGTGTATGAATATATATATATATATATATATTATATTAATCAATTCATGAATACAAGCTTATCCGAAAGAGTAATACTCATATTAAAAACAAGTATTACTTCATAAATAATAATACCTATCCAATCCCACTTGCAATATATATTAATTGATGGGACCAACGAACCTTCTTGCCCAGACGATACTATAAGCCGCCTTTGTCCACCTTGCCGCGTCATGGACGAAGTAAGGCAAGCCACTTAATGAAGGATTAAATGCCTCGGACAGTTACATGACAGGCTGTCAAACTGTTGGAAGCTCATTAAAACCTACATCACTGAGCCCAGAGGCATTAAAGCCACAATAAATGCCACAACGGCTAGGAGCAATGAAGCCATATATAAAAACCCCCAAGACCTAAAAAGGTACACATTATGATATTCTAATACGCCATTGTTCTCTAAAATAAGCCTTCACACGCTAACTTTATCATCAGAGACTTTTTGGCAGGCACCACACTAGTGACCACCTAAGAAAGGCCTTTAATGACGATTGCAGGCACAGGGATGAGGTTGCTGACTCATCTGGATGAGTCTACTTGACTGATGATTTCTGTTTCATCAGTTGGTGCCGTTTATGGGGACGACATTTTCGTACCTAGGTTTGAGAACGTAGTTCCATTCAACTCACAAGTCCAGATGGAGTCCAACACTCCCCAAGATTTTGTAGCATTAGCTCAGCAAATCCAAACACTCACAGCGAACGTGGAAGAGCTTACCAGACAAAACCAAGAAATGAGATTGTGGCTGCAGCAAGAGGAGAACCGGTTTGGGACTAATCGAGATGACGATGAGGATAGCCAAAGAAGGGACGAACGCCGATGACTTGCCACTCCAAAAGAATCGAGCTCGGACCTTATCAGGGAAATGAGAAAGGAGACGGACTAGCAGAGGAGTGCAATCAAGGAAAAAGTAGACCAAAGCCTAGACCATATGGTTAGGAGGATGGATTCACCCTTCACCACGGCAGTCCTGGAACGCCCAATGCCCTTAAAGTTTCGCCTACCATAGCTCGAGCTGTTTGACAAGTTGAAGGATCCTTTGGATCACCTTAACACCTTCAAGACAACTTTGGGTCTTTAGTAGCCCCTTGTAGAGATATTATGCTACTCTTTCCCCACCACTCTCAAAGGAGTTGCGAGGGAGTAGTTCACGAAGTTACCAACGTTGTCCATCGACAACTTTGAGCAGCTGGGCAACTCCTTCTTGCGCCACTTCGTTGGAAGACAATGCCCAAAAAGGCTGGCAGACCACTTGCTTACAATTAAACAAGGAGAAAAGGAGACCTTGAGGTCATACATGAAGTGTTTCACCTAAGAAACTTTAGAGGTGGATGAAGCAGATGACAAAGTGCAGTTGACGACCTTTAAAGCCGGATTGAAGTCCAGGGAGTTCATGGTCTCACTCGCGAAGAACCCCCACGGACGATGGCAGAAATGCTCTTGTAGGCGCAGAAGTACATGAATGCCGAGGACGCCCTAGCAGCAATTGAAGAGGTAGAAAAGCCCAATGAGAGGGAGAGAAAGGGTGACGACCGGAGGACGAAAAAGGGAGCTGACAAATCGTCAAAATGCTGAGTGGTAAAATACTCCACTTTAATATGTCTTACACAATTAAGACATATCAACACATCAACTAGAAGTCTCCACTTCCATGATCAAGACAAACCATCTTCGTTGATGAGTTACAGTCTTCGTAGATGAAACGCCCAATTTCATCACCGATGAACTATATTTTGAGTTTACAAGGAATTTGTGATTTATATATTCTATAACTAAATCACATACAATGCATCTTAAGGACTATGATGATGTCTTATTAGTTCATTTATAAATAGTCTCATATAATTAAACAATTTAATTATTTATAACATGCCAATAAATTCGATTTTAGGGCACAAACCCTATCATGTGGGTCACATTAGATGATGCGTTTTTTCTTTTGGTTGTGTGGCTATTAGTGATGTTAATGGTGCCAGGTGTGGGTTGCACTAGAATAATTAAACAATTTAATTATTTATAACATGCCAATAAATTCGATTTTAGGGCACAAACCCTATCATGTGGGTCACATTAGATGATGCGTTTTTTCTTTTGGTTGTGTGGCTATTAGTGATGTTAATGGTGCCGGGTGTGGGTTGCACTAGATTATAAGTGTTTTTTTTTTTTTTTGGTTGTGAGGCTGTCAGTGGTGATGATGGTGGTGGGTTCTGGGTTTGCCACTGGTGGTGGTGCATTATTCGTTGTTGTTGTTGAGTTTGCTATGTTGTCCTAGTAGCTTATACCAAAGTGATGAAGAAGCTCAATACGTAGGTGCTGTCAATTGCTAGACTTAGTGTGAGTTTGGAAAAAATTAAAAAGTCAACTTATTTTACTATTCAGCTTATTTTTGCTATTATTTATGGGTCTCACTGTACATTTTGGTACTATTCATAGGTCCCACTGTATTATTTTAACTAACTTTTATCCTTATTTACAGTATTATTCATGGTGGTGGGAGTGGGTTGAACTAGATTATAATTTTTTTTTTTTTGGTTGAGGTTGTTGGTGGTGGGTTCTGGGTTTGCCACTGGTGGTGGTGCATTATTCGTTGTTGTTGTTGAGTTTGCTATGTTGTCCTAGTAGCTTATACCAAAGTGATGAAGAAGCTCAATACATAGGTGCTATCAATTGCTAGACTTAGTGTGTATTTGACAAAAATTAAAAAGCTAGCTTATTTTACTATTCAGTTTATTTTTGTTACTATTTATAGGCTTCACTGCACTTTTTGATACTATTCATGGGTCTTACTGTACTATTTCAGCTAACTTTTACCTTTATTTACAATATTTTCAGTAAAAAATTTTCAATTTTAGCAAAATAAGAGAATCCCAAATAGACCCTTAAAATAGGAAGAAATTCACCAACAATATTCTGCCTTTTCATGCTTTCCTCCTATTACTTGCTTTGTAGTCCTTCAATTAAGCAGGTTGTAGAGTAGGAGTGCAATTTTTTCTGTGGGTGAGGGTGTGATTGTTGGTAGTACCGTGGCAATTAATGATGGTGTTGTGGTAAATTTTTAATTAAAAGGTAATAGGAAAAATAAAAAAAACATACTAGACCAAAAAAATGATGCCAAACAAATGTAAATAGCTTTTTAAGTTGTGCCTTCCCCAAAAAAAAAAAAAGTTGTTAAAATGGGCTACCCATAAAATATACTTGTTATAAAGTAAAATTTTTCCTAGGTGGTAATCACTATTTCAATATATAATTACAAGCATGTGCCTCAGTCATGCCACCCAATGACCTCAAATAGTTAATATAACAAAAGCCTGTCAGCACAAGCCGGAGGTGGAGAATGACTATAACTGGAAAAACAAAACATTAAGGCAAGTTGGGTCAGCTTCTTCCTTGGTCCTAGATTCTGTTCTAGTTCTCAAATCTCAATCCTTCAAAATGGTCCATTTTCGCATCCCAGAACGATGAGGGGTCAAGGTCAAAGACCTTGCCATAACGTCTTCGCATGGCGTGTTTTTCGAGAATACGGTCGCATGGAGCGAGGTGTAGCACCGATAGCACCGCCGTGTATGAGCGTGTCATCGGCCTGGTGGTGTGTCAAGAAGTCGAGGCCGTCGTCTGCGGCGGCGATGGTGAGTTGTTGGGGGAAGCAAGTGACGCGGGGCATGAAGAAGGTGCGTGTGCCGCAGAGGAAATATATAAAGCAAAGGAAAGTGACCATGGTGAGGTAATAAAGGTTGGATCTCTTGGTATTGAAAGGCAACAAATTGTACAGAGGATTTGGCCAAGCCATTGAAACCAAACTCTAAAACCCCCCACAGAGAGAGAGAGAGAGAGAGAGAGAGAGAGAAGGGAAAGAGGGTGTGGCGTAATATGTGTGGTTGTGTGTATATATGGTTTATGGAGTTTGGGTCCTAACTTCCGTATTTTTAGAGTTTTCAAGGTGTGGAATTTTGGGTCTTGGTTGGTTTGTCATCAATTCAATTGTTCCCGTGATAAGTTATGTAATCAAACCAAAGAGGAAAGAGTAGTTATGATCAGAATAATAGCTCAATCATATCAATTAAAATTTATAAATAAAAGAAAGAAAACATTTTATTAGTATATAGAAATTATTTTATTGATTTCTTAGCAATATGAGTAAATTAACTATCTTACTAAATTAATTAGTTACATGATAATTCTCAAAAAAGAAAAAGAAAAAAAAGTTACATGATAAAAATCATTAATTGTAAGTGTAAAGCATAATTGTGCTAAGCTACATGGCTTAAAATTTAAAAATGACATGTAGTTCATAAAATTTACTATATTAAAACACAAAACTATGATAAATGTTCAAAATAAATTATCATAATGTTTAAATGGAGTAGTATTTAAATTTATTGAAAATTAAGTCATTGAAATAAATTATGATAATCCTAATGTTTTGGTAATAGACTTTTATTTAAACTAAAATATCTCGAATATGTAACCACTTGTCATATAGATAAGATAACTAATGACACAACTACAACTTTTGCACCTCATTTGTTTCGTTGTACATTTAAAAATATTTTTAGATGTTTGGTAGGACATGTAAAAATTTTCGAACACAAATTACTAAAATCAGTGGCTCATTCACCAAAGTAGACAGTCTAGCAACTGGATCACCGATACAGCGGCATCGCCCATCGAACTGACAACCCAACCACTAAATATGGGAGAGCTATTGCATGTTTTTATAAAATGTTTTACCAAGTGTTTTTTAGTAAAACATTTTGCAAAATATTTTACAATCAATGGAAAACATTTTCAAGTTTAACTAAATTTTATAATAAAATAAACACAATAAAATATTGAAAAATTGTTCTTCATAAAATATTTTGTAGCAAAACAAACTAATAGAAGTTAAATTTTTATTATTATATAATATATGATTGGTAATAATTAGTAATTTTTTATTCTAATTTTATTTAAATATAATTTTTCCTAAAGTCCATTGGCCAGGTCAATGATCTTAGCATCAATCGTACCATGTGGGAAAAAAATTGTTTGTTTCTAAGGATTTATTGCTTGTCAATTTGTCATTTCATATGTATTGTGTGGTGGCGGTGGTGACAAGGGAGTTGAACCGTTTTGAAGGGGTTTGAATCAAGTTGTGGGGTCTGAACTCTGAAACTTGGAATACAAAGGCCAAAGATGAAAATCCACAAAGACAAAGTTAAAAAGATTACACAAGTACAGATAATAAGGAACGGTTCAGCAACAAGGTTGTAGGCTGATACATACAATTTAGCCAGGGGTTATATATATATATATATAATATTTTTTTTGTTAGTTTAATACTTTAATTTATTCATAAAAATATTTTTGCACACTCTAACTTAAATTTTGCACACCCTTATTACAAGTATTTCCAACTCTACCAGTAAAAAGTAAGTGTTTGTGAATTGTAAGTGTCATTATTTTTTATAAATTTATATTATGTGTGTAAGTGTGTCTAATATTGATTGTGTATATACTTTTTGTTATAATGTTATTTGTGTGAATTATGATGTGTGTGGATGTTTGTGTGTACAATATAAATATAATATAAATTTATATAACTTAATAATTAGGAAATCGAGATGGTTTGTTACATGTGTGTGCATTGTTATCATGTTTTAATAACTTTTTGTTATAAAGTTAGTAAAATTCAAGAAAAAAATTGTAAAGTTAGTGATTGTCCAAGCATTTGATTGGTTAAGTAAACACATAATGTATAATTTTATGTATGAATGAGTGTAGTTGTGTACGTCAATAATTAATACAAAGTTACTGAACATTCAATGAGTTAAGATGCAGATCACAATAGGCTAGTTGGTGTTGGAATGACTAAAGCAAACAAGCTGAAAAGAAAAACACTCGGTCAAGTCCGATGATGGTATGTTCTTAAATATATTTCTCTTAGATTTATACAAATATTCAAGTTCTTAGTTACAGAATAGTTTTCTTTCTTGTTTCTCATGATCCCTTCTGTAAAGGAATCTTTCCCCTTTTATACTCCCTTCCCTTCTTTCATCTCAGCCTTCCATTTATAGATTAGATTGCTAATCTCTTTGATACTTGTCCCATCAGTACCTTCTTGAAATCTTTGTGGGTCGCTGTAAGGCTAGAATCATTGTTTAGGTATCACTTATACATTAATGCGGCCAGTTGGTTAGTTGCAGAGCATTCAATGCGGTATTAGCAGCTTTCTTCCCAGATTTTTCTCAATTCTCTGTTGACTCACCTCTCTTTGAAACTTGTCCTCCCAAGCACAGTTGCCCACTGCCCAGTACTTGATGGGTGGTCGAATTTTAGGCTTCCACTCTGTTGGTTGAGGAAGGGTGGCTCATCGGACAACGTCACCTGTTTATTAATACTTGTCTGTCCTCTTCCTCGGCCTAACAATCTGCTTGTCTTTGAAGGAAATATGCATGTACGTAGCGAAAAATTAATGGATCTACTTCATTTGCAATTGATAACATGCACTATGTAAGTTTCAGAATTCAAGAATAAGAGAGTGTACCTTGATATGGTGAATTTCAAAACCGAAGATTAGAAGTTCTTGAGAAGACTTTCAATCTTCACTCCAATTCCACTTTATACCCAAGAAGTGTGGTCTCTCAATCAGTTATATGTGTACATTCTAGAGAGAATGAAAGAGTGTCCAACACTCACATACATACCAATTCATGTTATTACAAATTCTGTATGTTTCTCTCCATATAACTGATTATCTAATTGGGTTAGCCTTTTGGGCCTTTCCAATTGGGCTTCAGTGTGTGGCTTGGAGTGAGACCAAAAGGGAACAAATAAGACTCTAGCTCCAATGGGTCTTGGGCTTTTCTGTCAACTCTTGACAAGTCCAAAGTTACCATTAATTATATTTAATACCACTATATAAATATAATTGCACTCTAGGCATTATTAATAAATTATATCCCAAGACTTTATTGTACATGCAACTCCTTCATAAAATATTCGTAGTAATACAAAGTCATGAATCTTTACTGTCACTTTGTAAATTACTACATCTTAATCCTTAAGTACCCGGTTTAATCCTTTTAAGTTATTCATCATATATTTATGAAATCCAATTTCATAAATATATATACTTTAGTAATTCCTTACTAAAGTGGTTAGGCCTAACTCTCTGAATAACTAAACCTATTAAACTTATCTCAAGAGAATATTTTATATCTCTGTTAAGAGACTATGAATTTCATCTTGAGAATATATGTTCCATCAACACTAAATGTGGCTGCCCAACATACTAAGGTTTTGACCGTTACTTTAGATCTTACTCTTGATATATCAAAGCAACCTACACTTCATGATCAGGTCCATTATTCTCTTAGGATTAAGAGTTCATGTAAATAGAAGTCGTGAGATTTATTATTCATTTGACAGTTGTTAAGAGAATAATAAATCTCACAGCGGTCCAGTTCAATATGTTTTAACTCTTAAAACATATCAACACATCAACTAGAAGTTTTCACTTCCATGATCAAGACAAATCATCTTAGTTGATATGTTATATAGTCTTCACATATGAAATGCCCAATTTCATCACCGACTACGAACTAAAATTTTGAGTTTACAAAGAACTTGTGACTTATATCTTCTGTGACTAAATCACATAAATCACATACTATGCATCTCATGGACTATATGACAATGTCCGAATATTCATATTATCATTATATCAAATAATAATAAAACAACTTTATTAATGATACATTAAGTCATACATAATGTCATACATAGCATTATATAATAGAATTTAAGGGCACTAATCCTAACAGTCTTCACTAA